>JAVJIF010028883.1:0-81754 GCA_038442645.1 Agave tequilana | reverse complement strand
TGGTCGACTTGTTCAGTGTCCTGATACTTGTCACTTGAACTTATCATGACCTAGTCGACTTGGTCCTCACTATAGTCGACTAATCTTGGGAAATTTGCCTACCCTAGTCGACTAACCCAAATATCAAGTCGACTATAGTCAGTTTCTAACTGTTAGATAGTTTCTGTATTCTGGTATTTTCTGCAACGTTTTTCAACATTTGAACATCCAAAATACACCTAATAACTACCCTAACTTACCCTAGAGTGCAGCTATAAATAGGGTTGTTAATCTAAGGTAAAACACCAATCCTAATCTAAAGTTTTCTGACCACAAAATTCTGCCTATTCCTGAAAACTGTTCCACTTCAGTTCTTCACCAAAATCCTATTCTCTAGTGAAGTTCTCTGAAGTTCATCCTATACTAGCCCTTGTCCACGATCACATACTGCACCAAGGCTTATAGGAATGCTGTAATCCTCAAAGAAATCATTGTACAAGAGTGTCTTCTTGGTGTAGAAGAGAGGTTGTACAAGGTGGTGTTTGTTGATTGTAAGAGAAGGTGTACACATTTGGCAAAGGAGATTTGTCAAGTGGTGTGCATGGTGTTGATTTGGGTGTACAAAGTCAAGGATAAACGAAAATCTCAAGCGGGTGGCTTGGGGACTGGATGTACGTCATGAGGACCGAACCAGGATAAATCTCTCGTGTTTGCATTTGCCTAACTTTTCTGAGATTTACTTTCCTTTTATTGCAAGTTTCATTATTTGTTTAACTTTAATCCTTCTTTGTTTAGTATTTGTGTTGACTTCGTATTTTAGATCTATAAGTGCCATCAGAGCAAGTTCAACAATTGGCATCATATCGGGACCAACAACTCTCTATGTCTCCAAAATAAGGTGGTCCTCCCACCAAACTCCCCTTGAAAGTGATGCATCCAAATTATCCTCTTAATGCTCGGAACGCATCCACCTCCAGGCACCATCGCTCTCACGTCATGCGAGAGCCCCACCTACATCAAATACAATAGGGGTGGTCTTTGGTATGCATACTCTTTTGGGTCCATGGGGTTAGTTCCTTTCCTAACCCAAACAAACTTAGTTGCTAAATTTGAATCATGTGTACGATCATAACAAAATTTAGTAAGGTGGCCCTTACGTCCGCAATGTGTACAAGTGTACACATGAGCATACATAGTGCTGTGTACATGAACGTGCGAAGCATGTGTATGTCGTGGATGGTGTGCATGCATAGATGGAACTTGTTTCTTTCGAAACATAGACTCCAATCGTGAGTGGTTCAAAGCACAATGGCTCAAAATGGAGCCCAAACAATCCACACTCTTCTTTAACAAACATATATCATTATCAATTACAGAAGAGGTACATGCAATAGGTAAGCTAGATGGTGAAGCTACACTAGCATGGCAAACAGGGGAATCCAAGTCATTTTTCAAAGAAATATTTTTCTTAGAAATCAAATCTAAATCCTTTGAAATAGAAGCAATTTTGTTTTTCAAGGATTCATTCTCTTTTAAAACAAAATGAAGTTTTAAAGTTAAATCCTCATTTTTCTTTAAAACATTTTCACAATCATTTTTACTTTTCAAAATTTTGTTTTCATTAAGGGCAAGATCAAGTTGGGATTTAAGTGAGTCATTTTCACTTGAAATCTCATCCCTTTCTTGCAAAGCAATCTCAAGTCTAGAAGATAAATTTTTACTTTCTTCTTTTAAACCAAAATTATCCTTTTTCAAAAGTTTATATTTTGAAATCAAATTTTCACAATTTTTAGCAAGTTCATCATTTAAGGCTTGTGCATCCATACACTCATTGCAATATGAACTAGTATAGCATCTAGTTGAGTGTCCGAGTGTACCTCAAGGGAGTCATTCCCTTGGACCATGAAGCAATGTTCGTCGAACTCGTCTCTCCTAGATCTCCTTTTCTTATCGATAAGCGTTCGTAGCTCGGGAGATGTCAAAATGTTCCATATTGCAAAAGCGGAGTCATAGTGAGAAAACACGTGTAAATATTTCTTATCAAGAGATGCTATAAGTGTCTTTAGGGTTAGTGCATTGGCCTCCATATGCTTGCTATCACTAAGGTAGGATTCCTTGGTAATGGCAACGTAAACTTTGTAACCTAGGGCTTTCAAATGACAACTCATCATAACCTTCCATATATCAAGTCTAGAGATATCAAACATAGGAGGGCTATCAATGAGTGCAAACTATATGTGTGCAAATGCAAATGCAAATGATAGATTAGCAAAACCAAGATCACACTCCTAGGTGGTTAAACCTAATATCAGGAGCGTAGGCTCTGATACCAATTGAAAGTACACCTAGAGGGGGGGTGAATAGGTGAATGGCTAATCTAATGAACAAATGTGAAAATTAAAACTTAATGGCAACACACTTAATGAAACCAACGAGTGTAGCCGAATTCCCGGTGAAGGGCTCTGGACTAACTCCTCTGATTCCTCTGAGTAAGAGTTGAGGCGCTATATGAAGCTTTCGTGGTTAAACACAAGTGAGGCACACAAACACACAAGCATGTATATGATATGACAATATGAATAGATGCACAAAGTAATAGAGAGAGTTAGAGTCAATGGATCAAACGCAAACAACGAGATATGTTTCGAGATTCGAGCACACAGCTCTACGTCCCCGCCTTCACACAGAAGGATTTTCACTAACTTATCCACACAGGACTCCCACACAGGGAACCTCCACTGAAGATTTAGGGCAATACAATCGGGAGTACACAACTCCTCTCTCAATTACAAACACAACCTCTACACTTAGAGGCTAGGCACAAAACCACACAAATCAACCTCACAAATGAGGGATACGCACAAAGCCAATACAAACACAATCAACCTCTCACTAGAGGGATAGGGCACAAAACCACCACTCCAAAATCAACCTCTACACAAGAGAGATAACACAACGTAGGAGGGTTTACAACTTAGTGATCAAAAGACCACAAACCAATCTCTTTCTCACAAAAATAAAGATCCTAATAGATAGGATAGTATGTAAGCTCAAGTGTGAGAAAACAAAGTGTTTTTAACAAAGAAAATCACTTGGGAAAATCTCCAAATAGATATAAAATTTTTAGACCAAAAACAAATTCCCAAAAGACTATTTTCTTTGAATTTACAAACACTTTAAAAACAAATAGAGATTAAGAATTTTGAACCCAAAACTTTTTGCTGAAAAACACTTAAAGAGTATGAAAATTTCTCTCTAAAAATCTCACCGTCCAGTCGACCGCCCCCACCTGAGAGTAGGGCGCTTGCAATTGGTCGACCGCTCGGTCGACCGGCCCAAGTGGCTGGTCACGTGCACAACCTTGTGCAGTTCGGTCGACCGATCCGGTCGACCGACTCTAGGTCCGATCGACCGGCCAGGTCGACCGCCAGAGCCTGGCAGGGCTGTTTTCAGGACTTGAAACTATGGTTTTTAATTATCAATTAAATCCCATAAAATTTCAAAAATCCACAAAAATAAGTTCTTATATTCTCTTTGAAATACAAACTTGTTTGAGTAAAAATCAAACCAAATTACAAACATTTTGAACTCTTTTTTTATTATGAAAATTTTACCAAAAAACAAATTCCGTATTTTCCAAAACTTAGATTTTTGAAATGAAAAAACGTTTTGTCCAAAACTCATCCAAATTCAAAAACATGATATAGAAACAACATTTAGGCATATAGTATATGGATATAATCCAATATACATATAAAGATATATATCAATGTTTTTGACTATAAATCAAAAATAAGTTTTGTTAAAATACCAAAACTCTAAACTCATGAAATAGACTATCAAACTAAGTTTGTATAAATAGTTGAAGCATAGATGTATATAGAACAAATCTAATATACATTAAACCATGTAAACTTATTGATTCTATCAATTCATGAAAACTAAGATCGGTGAAACCAAAAACTGAAAATCAAAACATGAAACTTAAACAAGTGTGTGTGTTGTGAACTTGAGCATATCACACTATCTAATCTTTAACAAATGGATCTAAAAACATAAACTAAACACTGTACTGAAGTCTTCTTGTAGAGCTCCATCTCCAAGTCGACTCGATCCAAACGTGATCCACCGAGCTTGACTCCAACGAGTGCTAGATATGAACTTTGACGTTCAGGCTCTTGAATCACCATGTGAAAGCTCCAAAACTCATATTTTGTTGAAGCTATTCACCTACTAATATCTTGGTTCAGTATCTGAAACTAAACACCACAAGATTATTAGTAAACTATAACTACATGAGTTAATCATCATCAAAACTAGAGTGGAAGGCCTCTGGGCCAACAAGTCTATGGTAAAGCTTGTCACCTGCCCGTTAAGTTAGAGCACCGGGCCTTATAGGCAATCAAGCAGTTGAATTTCGACTTGACTAAGGCCGATGACCTTCGGACGTTACAAATTTCCAAATTAGAGGAGTTAAGAAATGAGGCCTATGAAAATGCTAGGATCACTAAAGATAAAGTTAATATTTTTCCATGATAAACACATCATAAGAAAAACCTTTGTCCCTGGACAAAAAGTCTTACTCTATAATTCTAGGTTTCATCTTTTTTCTGGAAAATTGAAATCAAGATGGACTGGGCCATTCGTTGTAAAAATCGTGTTTCCACACGGTGCAGTTGAGATCAGTACACCAAGAATGGAAATGACTTTAAGGTAAATGGTCAACGCCTTAAACCTTTCTTGGAATCAGTGCCGGTAAATAAAACGGCTATGGGTCTTTTTGACCCCGTGTATCGGTAACTTCCCTCTTTTCTATTTTATTTCATGCATCTATACATTTCTTTCATACATTAGGGACAATGCATGAGATAATTGTGGGGGAGGGTTAACATGACTAATATAACAACAAAATAAAATATATATATAACAAAAAAAACTTTTTGAAAGGTTAGAACAATATGTTGATATATTTTTTGTATGAAATTAAGTCAATTTTAAGGAATAGAAAAATCATAATTAGGATTTCTTATACTTGGTCAAAGTCAGATAACTTGTTTGATTTTTAGGGTTAGGAAGAAAATTTGTGAAAGTAATTTAGTCTTGATATTTACCTTGATGAAATATGCACACTAAATACACTTACACACTTAGGGTTTAAAAACAAAGACTCTTATGCCTTATAAAAAAATATATGTAAAAAAAATAAATAAATAAACAAATCTAAGTATTGATTAGCTAGGTGCTTTGGCCTAAGCAAGCCTTGGTATTTATGCAAAAGATAATTAGATAAGTTTGAAATATATATATATATAAATCCTCTGATTAAGCTGGGTATTTGTGCCTCATGAAGTATAAATATTCACGCCAAAAGGGGTACATTTTATAAATAAAAATCTTGATTTCGTGGCCTTGTCTGCTCGAGTGTTTAAGTCCTTAGGGGTGTTTTCTCATCTGGTGCCCTAAAACTGTCCGGTTTGGGTGTCACTGACTGAAGGCTCATTACATGAGCAGATTAGAAAGCCTAATGAAATTGAGGAATAAACTCCACCAAAAAATAAATATAAATAAGGCATAGGAGTTAATGCTAAAGAACCCTTAGTCAACTTCACAATCACGATGGTGCATACGACTCAGGGTAAATTAATAGACTAGATCAGAGGTACAAATTGACTCCTTACTTTGATTGATGACATGTTTTTGAATAGAGACTGAGTTTCGGAATGAAAAATTTAATATTCCTATAACTTATAGACTACTTAAAACCTTACAAATATACTTCAAATATTTTCTCCTTTCAAAATGCTTTTCGAAAATACTAACATTTTTTATGGATTTTGTGGGTGCAATCCACTGAAAACCCTCACGAGACAAAACTGTTGGCCCAAAAGGTTACACTCTCCATTTGTTTAGAGTTTTGATGATAACAAAACAAATAAGAGCTATTTGTTACTAATACGTTTGTTCAAGATGAGTTTCAGGTTAGTACCATATTTGGAGGCCATTGCTTAGCTTTTGCAAGATATTATAGGTTCATGAAGCAAAAGAAGGCTTATGGCACATCAAGGAAGGAACTTAAAAGAAAAGGCTCTAGCAAGGCATTGCATGGCTCAAGAAGACTTCATTAGATTTGTTTTTAGTTTTATAGTTTTGTTAAAGAATAGTGAATAGGTTTGAAGCTCTATATTCCAATACACACGTTTTTGCGCACATCTTATTTCCAAAAATATTCCCTATAATATGTACAAAATATTTTGTATATAATCTTTTGCCTACAAACTCATTTATTTGTTTTATATATATCTCTATCCAAAACTACTTTGGTTGATTTCAAATCCCCTTCAAAATTCCGTTTCAATTTTGCTTTTTGGTCTTCGCCGGTCGACCAACCGGTCGACCGCACTCTGTCAGGTCAGAACAGTCGACCGAGGTTCTGGCAGTTTTTGGTGCGTATCAGTGTGCACGTTTTTCGGCCGACCGGGCGGCCGACCGAAGTCCTTCGGTCGACCGGGCAGCTGGCCGACTGTAATGGCGTTGCTCTCTGTTTCTGCCCAGTCGACCGACCGGTCGACCGGTAGCCCTCAACGGTCGTTTTATTTGAACTCCGGTCGACCGATCGGTCGACCGAAAGAGCCGTTTGAACAGTAACGACTATTTTTCTGAGGTGTTTTATTCTTTTTCTTTCTAAAAGGGTTTAAATGATATTTGCTGATCCTAATACTTCCTAATTAGTCTTAAGTGAGTTTTATCTTTAAACCCTAGCCCTCTACTATAAATAGGGGTGTTTAGGGAGAGGTTCATCACTAGAAAAATTTGCAAAAGTTTCAAAAGTTTAAGGCATTCAAAAGAGCTTTGTTTCTTGATTTTTGTGCTAAAATTCTCTCTCATTTTCTGAAGTGTTTTTCAAAACTCTCTGATTTAGTTTTCTTTTTCACTTACAAACACGAGCTTCAATCCTCCTCATTGTTCTATAAGGATTTTGTAACGGAAGAGATTTTTTTTAAGAGAGAGTTTGTGGTCTTCTGATCACCAAGAGATACTTGTACTTGAGATTGTGGAGTTGGGTACTCCGGTGTATTTGTAACATCTTTGTGAAGTTATAGTGGTTGGAAATCCTTCTGGGGAAGGCGGGGACGTAGAGCTGGGTGCTCGAACCTCGGAAAAATTCTCGGTATTTGCGTTTGGTTTACTTGCTCTTGCTTTACTTTCATTGCTCTTATTACTTGCTTTCTATTTTCATTGCAATATTCACTTGTTTTCATTCATCGTGTCAATCAAAGTCCCATACAACAAGATTGCATTATGCACCTCCAACTCATATCCAGAGGAATCACGAGGAAGGAGTTCAGAGCCCTTAACGGGGAATCCGGCTTCTATTCTTGTTTTGGGAGATTGTTGCATCATAATTTTTATTTGGGCATTGATTAGCATTATCACCTATTCACCCCCTCTAGGTGATTTTCAATTGGTATCAGAGCTTGGACTCTAGGTTTGGCTTAACATCCTTAGAGAGATCCTAAAAATTTGCTAATCAACATTTGCATTCATCCTTTCATTCACTAGTAAACATGGCCGATAACATCAAAACCCCTCCTAAATTTGATGGACTTTATTTTCCTATTTGGAAGGTTAGGATGACTATTTTCTTACAATCTTTAGGTAGCCTAGTTGCTAAATCCTTGACTAAACCCTATGTTGTACCTAATAGTGATGAAAGCACTTGGACCGAATTTACCTTTAGAGAATATGAGGCTAACTCAAAGGCCCAAAACTCCCTCATAACCGCCTTGAATGAGGATGACCTTACACGAGTAATACATTGCCAATCCGCCTATGAGATTTGGCAACATTTGTTGGTCACGCACGAGGGGATATCACAAGTAAAGAGAGCTAAGATAGATCTCTTGAGGTCCTAATATGAATCTTTTAAAATGATTGATGATGAATCTATAGATTGCATGATTACAAGGTTTACTAAAATCACCAATGCTCTTTCCTCTTTAGGTGATGATATTTCAATGACCAAAAGGTACGAAAAGTGATTCGGACTCTTCCTTCTTCATGGGAGATTAAGGCCACCACCTTAAAAGAGTTGAATGACAAGGATGAAATGGACCTCATTAGTCTTATTGGAAACTTGAAGACTCATGAGATGAAAAAGAAGGCAAGAGAAGAAGCCGCTCCTCTAAATAAGAAATTCATAGTCTTCAAGTCTTCTTCCACTATTGATGACGAAGAAGAAGATGAAGAAGAAGATGAGGAGCTCTCCCTTCTTGTGCGAAATGTGAAGAGAATGTACCGTAAGAACAAACTCAACTTTAGAAGGAAGTTTGAAGGAAAAGAGGAGAGAAGAATCATTTGCTACAATTGCCGAAAGCCCGAACACATCATGGCGGATTGCCCGGATTTCAAGAAGAAGATGACTTCCTCCTTCAAGCCAAAGAAGCCGGTGGAAAAGAAAGCCTACAAAGCCACATGGGATTCGGAAAGCGAATCCGAAGACGAGGTGACACGGCGAACATGTGTTTCATGGCAAACACACCAAAGGTAACCCCACAACCTCTTGATGAAGATGATGAATTAAGCAAAGAAGTCATTGTACATGCTTTTGTTGAACTCTCGGAAACCTATGACAATAAAAAGATTGAATGTTCTAATTGAAAAAGGAAGTTGCTTTTCTTAAAAATCAACTTTCTATTGTTTCTAGAGAAAAAGATGAAATTTCTTCTAATCTCATTTCTACTCAAAATGAATTTAGTGCTTACAGAGTAGCTTGTAAAGCAAAATTTCCTAAGATTGATGAAAAAGAAATTTCTTCTTTAAAAACTATAATTGTTGATTTTGAAAAGATTTTGAAGGATTGTTCTTTTAACACTAAGAAACTTGAAGAAATGTTTTCTAAAAACCACACTTTTCATACTAAAGATTCTCATGTTAAGATTCCTTATGCTCACACTTCACACAACACTCATGCTAAATTCACACATGCTCACAAGTCTCACACTCACTATGCTTTTAAATATGGTAGAGTGTATAGATGTACTTATTGTTGTAAGAATGGACATTTGGCTAAGTTTTGTTATGACCAAATAAATAGATCAAATAATCTTATTTGGGTTCATGGTACTAACTCTTTAGGACCCAAGAAAATGTGGGTACCAAAATAAGTCCTAAATTATTTGATGTAGGTACACACCAAGGCTCCAAGACGTAAGGAGCGGTGGTACATTGATAGTGGTTGTTTAAGACACATGACATGGGACATCAATAACTTTACAACCCTATCAAGGTACATGGAAGGTGGCACTGTCACCTTCGGGGATGACTCCAAGGGCACTATCATCGGTATAGGTAACATTCAAATTTGTGCATCTCCTATTCTAGAAAATGTAGTTCTTGTTGATGGTTTGAAGCATAACTTGCTTAGTATTAGTCAACTTTGTGACCGTGGACTTAAAATTGTTTTTAATGATTCTTCTTGCAAGATTTTTGATGTTAAAACTAATGATTGTATTCTCACCGGTTTTCGTGACAATAATGTTTACATCATTGACATGCTTAATTTAGATTGTTCTACTAAATGCTTGAATGCTTTTGATAAAAATTCTTAGCTTTGGCATAGAAGATTAGGACATGCATCGTTTGACCATCTTTCTAGGATTAATTCTAAGGAATTGGTGAAGGATATACCTTGCTTGAAGTTTAAGAAAGACGCATTTGTGGTGCGTGCCAAATTGAGAAATAAACCAAGTCTTCCTTCAAACCAATCAAGGATATCATGTCAACGAGGCCATTAGAATTAATTCATATGGATCTTTTTGGACCAACTAAAACTAAGAGTTTAAATGGTAGTAGATTTGCATTTGTTTTAATTGATGATTTTTCCCGTTTCACTTGGTTTTCTTTGTGGAACACAATGATCAAACTTTTTCTCATTTCAAGATTTTTCGAAAAAGGGTTAAAAAAGAAAAAGGTTTTTCGATTTTGAAAATAAGAAGTGATAGAGGTGGTGAGTTTGTTAACCAACTCTTCATGACTTATTGTGATGAAAAGGGAATCAAGCATGAAATGTCATGTCCTAGAACTCCACAACAAAATGGAGTTGTAGAGAGGAAAAATAGAACACTTCAAGAGATGGCTAGGAACATGATAAGTGAATATGACTTCCCTCAATATCTATAGGCCGAGGTCGTAAACACCGCATGCTATATTTCAAATCGTATTTATTTGTATAAGAATTCTTCCAAAACATCTTTTGAAATGTATCATTCTAGAAAACCTAATGTTTCATATTTCAAAGTTCTTGGATGCAAGTGTTTTGTTTTAAATACTAGAGATAACTTGGGTAAATTTGATGCTAAGGCTTATGAAGCAATCTTTGTTGGATATTCTATTACTAGTAAAGCTTATAGAGTATTCAATAGATCTTCTCTTACCATTGAAGAATCCATGCGTGTTAAATTTGAAGAATCTAATGTGGTTGTTGAGAATGTTGCAGAGATTGACCCATTAGGTGAAGACATGGAGAGACTATCCTTGAAAGACTCACCCGCTCAAGAAGAAAAGTAAGAACCCATTGGTGATGTTCAAAAGGATAAAGAGGAAAGCTCTCAACCGCTTCCTAAAGATTGGAGATACGCTACAAACCACCCCAAGGAACTCATCTTAGATGATGTCTCTAAAGGGGTAACAACTCGCTCCAAGCTCCATACTTATGTGGTAACATTGCATTCATCTCTCATTTTGAACCCAAATGCATCCTCGAAGCCGAGGCGGACTCATATTGGTTGCTAGCCATGCAAGAAGAACTCAATCAATTTGAGCGCAATCAAGTTTGGCACCTTGTTCCTAGGCCCCACGATAGACCAATAATTGGTACTAAGTGGATCTTTAGAAATAAGATGGATGAGTCTGGAAATGTCATTAGGAATAAAGCTAGGTTAGTGGCCCAAGGTTACACTCAAGTTGAGGGAATTGACTTTGAGGAGACCTTTGCACCCGTAGCACGGCTTGAAGCCATTCGGATGACACTACCTTTTGCATCTTTTAAAAATTTTAAACTTTTTCAAATGGATGTGAAAAGTGCATTTTAAATGGTTTTATAAATGAAGAAGTTTATGTTGAACAACCTCCCGGTTTTGTTGATCATGCTCATCCTAATTTTGTTTTTAAACTTGATAAAGCTTTATATGGATTGAAACAAGCTCCAAGAGCTTGGTATGAAGGCTTTCTAGTTTTCTCATTTCAAATGATTTTGTTAAAGGCAAAGTAGACATAACTCTTTTTACTAAGCATGTTGATAACGACATTTTAATTGTGCAAATTTATGTTGATATAATTTTTGGATCTTCTAATGAGTTTTTATGCAAGGAGTTTGAAAAGGTTATGCAATATGAGTTTGAAATGTCTTCCATGGGTGAATTGAATTTCTTTCTTGGACTCCAAATCAAGCAATTGCAAGATGGGAACTTCATATGTCAAGCCAAGTATGCAAAGGAACTCGTAAAGAAGTTTGGACTTGAAGGCTCAAAAGTTTGCAACACTCCCATTGCAACTACAACCAAGCTTGATAAGGATGACCAAGGTAAATGTGTTGATATTAAGTTATATAGAAGAATGATAGGAAGTTTGTTGTATTTGACGGCAAGTAGGCCGGACATTATGTTTAGTGTGTGTCGTTGTACTAGATTCCAATCGTGTCCCAAAGAATCCCATCTTATTACGGTAAAACACATTATTCGTTATATTAAGGGCACAATTGGAATGGATCTTTGGTATCCGAAAACCGGAGATTTCTCAATGACGAGTTATTCAGATGCCGACTATGCGGGTTGTAGAGTAGATAGAAAGAGTACTAGTGGGACATGTCAATTTCTTGGTAATTGTTTTGTTTCATGGTCCTCTAGGAAACAAATTCCGTAGCTCTCTCAACCTCGAGGCGGAGTGTGTTGCCGCGGGGGCTTGTTGTGCACAAGTCCTTTGGATGAAACATACTCTCCTTGATTATGATTTGCATTACAACCATATAAAAATATTTTGTGATAACACTAGTACTATACACATGACTAAGAATGCAAATCAACATAATAAGACCAAGCACATTGAGATTAGATATCACTTTCCTAGAGATCATTTTGAGAAAGAAGATATAGATATTTCTTATGTTTCTACGGATTTGCAACTTGCCGATATTTTCACTAAACCACTTGATTTTCTAGATTTTCTTTTATTTGTAGTGAACTTAATGTTTGTGTTATTGAATAATAATGTTTTCTTAACCCTTTTTGATGTATGACAAAAAGGGGGAGAATGAGTTTATGTATGGAAATATGAGGTCATATGTTTTTGGGATGAGTTTTATGGTTTTATGAATTTTATGAATTCTTGTGTTTTGCAAGTGTTTTATACCTTATGGTTTTTAGTTTCATGATTTTTACTTGCAAATTACATTGTTTTTCCTTGTTTAATATAGCATAATTTGAGGGGGAGCTTTCTCCTCTCCTATATTTTTGTTCATAGCCTATTTGTTTTGTCATCATCAAAAAGGGGGAGATTGTTGGCCCAAAAGGTTACACTCACCATTTGTTTAGAGTTTTGATGATAACAAAACAAAAAAGAGCTATTTGGTACTAATACGTTTGTTCAAGATGAGTTTCAGGTTAGTACCATATTTGGAGGCCATTGCTTAGCTTTTGCAAGATATTCTAGGTTCATGAAGCAAAGAAGGTTTATGGCACATCAAGGAAGGAACTTAGAAGAAAAGGCTCTAGCAAGGCATTGCATGGCTCAAGAAGACTTCATTAGATTTGTTTTTAGTTTTATAGTTTTGTTAAAGAATAGTGAATAGGTTTGAAGCTCTATATTCCAATACACATGTTTTTGCGCACATCTTATTTCCAAAAATATTCCCTATAATATGTACAAATATTTTTGCATACAATCTTTTGCCTACAAACTCATTTATTTGTTTTATATATATCTCTATCCAAAACTACTTTGGTTGATTTCAAGTCCCCTTCAAAATTCTGTTTCAATTTTGCTTTTTGGTCTTCGCCGGTCAACCAACCGGTCGACCGCACTCTGTCAGGTCAGAACAGTCGACCGTCCCAGTCGACCGAGGTTCTGACAGTTTTTGATGCGTATCAGTGTGCACGTTTTTTCGGCCGACCGGGCAGCCGACCGAAGTCCTTCGGTCAACCGGGCTCTCTGTTTCTGCCCAGTCGACCGACCGGTCGACCGGTAGCCCTCAACGGTCGTTTTATTTGAACTCCAGTCGACCGACCGGTCGACCGAAAGAGCCATTTGAACAGTAACGGCTATTTTTTCTGAGGTGTTTATTTTTTCTTTCTAAAAGGGTTTAAATGATATTTACTGACCATAATACTTCCTAATTAGCCTTAAGTGAGTTTTATCTTTAAACCCTAGCCCTCTACTATAAATATGGGTGTTTAGGGAGAGGTTCATCACTAGAAAAATTTGCAAAAGTTTCAAAAGTTTAAGGCATCGAAAAGAGCTTTGTTTCTTGTTTTTTTGCTGAAATTCTCTCTCATTTTCTGAAGTGTTTTTCAAAACTCTCTAATTTAGTTTTCTTTTTCACTTACAAACAAGAGCTTCAATCCTACTCATTGTTCTATAAGGATTTTGTAAGGGAAGAGATTTTTTTTAAGAGAGAGTTTGTGGTCTTCTTATCACCAAGAGATACTTGTACTTGAGATTGTGGAGTTGGGTACTCCGGTGTATTTGTAACATCTTTGTGAAGTTATAGTGGTTGGAAATCCTTCTGGGGAAGGCAAGGACGTAGAGCTGGGTGCTCGAACCTCGAAAAAATTCTCGGTGTTTGCGTTTGATTTACTTGCTCTTGCTTCTTGCTTTACTTTCATTGATCTTATTACTTGCTTTCTATTTTCATTACAATATTCACTTGTTTTCATTCATCTTGTCAATCAAAGTCCCATACAACAAGATTGCATTGTGCACCTCCAACTCATATCCAGAGGAATCACGAGAAAGGAGTTCAGAGCCCTTAACGGGGAATCCGGCTTCTAGTCTTATTTTGATAGATTGTTGCATCATAATTTTTATTTGGGCATTGATTAGCATTATCACCTATTCACCCCCCTCTAGGTGATTTTCAAAAACTCGTCCTCTAAGGGTAACCTAGAGGTTTAACGGCTTGTTCCACATGCTCAGTGCAATCGAGTGACCTGGAAAAGCGGTCTAATAATTGATTAGAATTAGTCTGATGTTTTGCTCGAGGGCGAGCAAAAGATAAGTATGGGGGTGTGATCTGTCACATATGTTGCATATTGATTGTAGTTCATTTTTGCATCATCTTCCACCTCTATATTATGCTTTATGTAAATAAAAATGAGGTTTTTAATGATTTTCTCACTAAATTTGCAGGTCCATCTTTAATGGAGAGGAAGGCCCATAATCCATGGAATTATCAAGAATTAAAAGGGATTAATCAAAGGCCAAAAGAAAAGCCCAAAAAGTCTAGCCCATGATCTGGAGACATCCACGCATGCATTTATCCTTCTAGAAGCTCCAACGTGGCCAGCAGGCTGCAACAGAACGCTAACAGAATTCTCTGGCGTAAGGCCTAGATTCTGCCGCGGAAATGCGGCTCTGGCCGCGGATCCGCGGCAGGAATCTGGCCGTTGAGCCAGAGATTTGATCCAAGGGTCTGGATTCTAGAGCCTTCTCCTCTGAAACCTATAAATAGACCTCCAGGGCTCTGCGAGAAAGGGGGAAGGGAATTGAAGAGAGAGCTTGTAATTTTTAGATTGTTCTCTAGGTTTTTAGTGCTCTTGTAGTCTTCTTCTTCCTCCTAGAAATTCTGCAAAAGAGAAAAAGAAAGAGAGTGAGAGCTTGTAATCCAAGGGGTGACAACTTGAAGCAAGGATTAATCCAATCTTTCTTCTCATCTTTGCAATTTCTAGTGTTTTACTTTACTTGCTTTACTTTCTTCAAGCTTTACTTTTATTGCATAATGAATTGTTGTTTTCTTTCCATTGCCATGTCTAGCTAATTTTTCTAACATGACTAGCTAACCACTAACTTTGCTAACTTCTAACTCTTGGGTGATTGCTAACTTTTAATCTTGCAATTTTGAGTCTCTTTCATCCCCAATGAAGATGGGTTACTTTCATTCTTGGCAATTTCTTGTTGTAATTCCATATGATTCATGTGAGCCTCATTTAGAGCCTTGTCTTTAGAACAAGTGCCTTGATGGAACATGGAGATGGAGCACCTACCATATGCTATTTGTTGTACAATTTTCTTACTTCAATGCTAATTTGATGTATGGCCTTAAATGACAATTGAATTTTGTATCTTCTTCCTTAGCATTACCTTGAGTGACACTCCTCGATTCCACTATTGAAATTCTATCTTGAGAGCCGATGAAATCAATGAGGCTACAAGACAAGTCTGAGAAGATCACTCATCTACCAAGTGGGAAAGTAATTTGACCAACAAGCAAGACAAACATTTGTCGATGAATCAACATGAGGCATGCATCACCATAATGGAGATTAGTAAGTTAGCAAATTAGAAAGGATAGCTAGTCATGGCTTCTTCCATCTAAAAAGTCTTTCGAAGTTTTTTTTACTTTAGTTTTCTCTCTAAAGCTAGTCTTGTTTTCAAAGTTCTTTAACTTTCTTTTCCATAGTTTTTCCTTTCATGCAACCAATCCACACCAAAGTTTTTTTATTTTTTCATGTCTTTGTGATTCTTTTGAACATAGAAGAACACTCGTTTTCTTTCTTCACCACTTAACCGTAAAGCTTCTATCGCGAGCTCTCCCTGAGGATCGACCCGTAATAGTTCATACTACTACAGTGATTCGGAAGGAGTACATAAACATTGTGAATACATTCTTGGAGTTGTCAAGCACCAAAGGTTGATTCTAAACCTTCTATCTTTTGTTGAATTAGTGCACTCCTATTCCTTCCCTATCAAATTTTTGGCGCCGTTGCCGGGGAGAGCAACGGTTTACATTTAATTGAAGAACTAAACGAATTTTCTTCTCTGTTGCAGGTTACAGGTTGAAGAAATAGGAAACAAAGCATTGCAGTAACATATAAGTGGCCTTGGGCCTTTGCTCCCGAAAGCAGAGACAAAGTGCCCTCGGATTTGTCGCGTTTTCTCGGCTAAAGCCGCGGATCCGCGGTTTGTGCAGGGTTGCTTGTTTTGTAAAAATACAGCTGCTGTAATTCTAAATTCTTGTATGCTTTCACCATATTCTTGCTAATAAAATCAACAGTAAAACATTTGTTGCTAAAGTTAAAAATTAATTAGACGTTTGCATTTAGGCACGTGTCTTTTTAATTCCTTTACTTTACTGTTGAAGAGTGATGGAGCAAGGTACGTTCGCATTGCATATTGAATAGGACTCACTTCTTGGTTGATTTACATCACTTTGAGTGAACCTTGTTTGCTTATATTGTACACTTGCACCAAATTGATTTTAAGGGCATCACCCATTAAATAAGATAAGGTGGGGATTTCATCACCCTTTCCTTGGCCCAAAAATCATTTTCCAAGCACTCACAATCCCAAGCTTTTAATAAAATCTGATAGACGTTGGCCCTAAGGACATCCGGACTCAGTAGGAGATAAGCTGAAGTTGGAAATTGATTTTGATTCATACTCCAGTCAAATCAGTGTCTAAGGTTGGGGATTAAGAGGTTAAGCCTCGAAGATACCGTGGTTTGGCGTAATTAAGGTCCGTTGCTTACGCACGGATACCTCCCACCGTATTTTGCCCCTACCTGGCTGATTAGCTGTGGTCTGATTCAAGCAACAACCTTCTTCGGTTCATCGAACAGTTAGGAGTCGTCTAGGTCCAGGTATCCTAGATAGCTTGTGATTGATTTTTTTTCTTGTTTGTTATTTTCATTTCCTTTTCGCTGGTGTGATCGGTGAACGTTGTTTGTGATTGTATATGCAAGAGTGGTACCGGGATCCAGATTCTGCAAGACTTGTTAGATTCTCTACACTTGCACAAACACCACCACCTGACACAATCCCAATAATGGCAAACAACACTTCGCTTCAAGATAAATTTTACCCGATTCGCACTTCACTTCCATCATGCATTCTTCTCCCTGTGACTAACAGACATAATTTTGAGCTAAAACCACAATTCATAAACACACTTCCCCGATTTCATGGCTTAGAGTCTGAGGACGCGTATTTCTTCATTCGTGAGTTTGAAGAAGTATGTGTAATGATGAGAATTTTCCAATTAACTGAGGATGCTGTTAGACTAAGGTTCATACCTTTTGCGCTGAAAGACATAGCTAAGAAATGGCTTTACAATCTTCCCGCCAGTTCGATTTCTCATGGGATGATTTTGTAAAAGTTTTTCTTAAGAAATTTTATCCCATTCACAAGACAGCCCTCATGAGAAAAAACATCATGCAATTCAAGCAGGAATCAAATGAACCTTCTGGAAATATTTCGAATGCTTCAAAGACCTTCTAGCCTTATGTCCTCATCACGGCATAGAGAAATGGCGGCAATGTCAAATTATCTATGACGGACTTGATTATCAAACAAAGACGCTCCTTGAATCCATGTGCCAAGGGGAATTTTTAAAAAAGATGAGAATCAGGGGTGGGATCTCTTTGAAGCCTTAGCTGAGAAAACAATTCAGTGGGAGTCATGTCCAGATAAACCCACTCCTGTTGGCCCAAAGGCTTTCCACTCTAGTTTTGATGATGATTAACTCATGTAGTTATGTGTACTAATAATCTTGTAATTTTAGTTTCAGATCATTAATCAAGTTATTAGTTGGTGATTAGCTTCAACAAGATGATTTGGAAGCTTTCACATGTTGATTCAAGAGCCCGAGCGTCAAAGATCATATATAGCACTTGCTCGGTGGATCAAGGAGTTTTGGATCGAGTTGGCTTGGAGACGGCGCTCTACAAGAAGACATCGGTACCATAGTTTAAGTTTTGTGTTTAGATCCAATTTGTAAAGATTAGAATAGTATGATATGCTCAAGTTCACAACACACACGTTTCATGTTTTAAATATTGGTTTTTCGGTTTTAGGTTTAACCGATCTTGGTTTGCATGAATTGATAGATTCAAATCAAGTTTATATGGTTTAATGTATGTTAGATTTGTTCTACATACATGCATGCTTAATTTCCTAGACAAACTTAGTTTTGACTTACTTATTCATGTGTTTTATGTTTTGATATTTTTAACAAAACATATTTTGGAATTAATGTCAAAAACATGGATATATATATGTTATGTATATAGGATTATATCCATATACATCATGCCTAAATGTTGTTTAAATATCATGTTTTTGTATTTGGATGAGTTTTGGACAAACCGTATTTTCTATTCAAAAATTCAAGTTTTAGAAAATACAGTTTTTGGTTTTTAGAAAATATTGTAAGACACAAAAACAGTTTTAATTGCTTGATATTTGAGTCAAAACTTTTATCATATGTTTATATATCAATGCAAATTTTCAAAACTATTTTTGGGGATTTTTAAGTAGTCTAGAAGAATTTATTGAATATTTAATTCCTTAGTTTTTCTAACCAGAACAGCCTCTGCCAGGCTAGGTCGGTCGACCCAAACGGTCGGCCGCACCAAGTAGCCGGTCGACCGTTCGGGTCGACCGACGTGCACGGATACGTGCACGCTGGCTGCCTATTGGGCCGGCCGACCGCACAGTCGACCGACTGTATGCAGGCTAGTCTCTGTTTGTTTCGGTCGACTGGGCGGTCGACCGGTAGCTGGCAATGGTCAAAATGTAACCATTGGACGGTCGACCGCACGGTCGACCGGCAGGGTATTTTTGGCAGTTTTGGCTGCCAACGGCTATATTTTTCTGGGGGCTATAAATACCCCATTAATGGCCAGTTTTCTTTAAGATTTTTGGTGCAAATTTTCCTTACTCTCTGGTGTTTTCACAGCAATCAAAAGAAGTTTTTGAATTTAAATTGAACAATCTTTTTGGTGTTTTTGCTAGGGTTTGAAAGATCAAAGAAAAGGGTTTTTGGGAAAAGATTTTGATTCAACTTCTATATCTTGGTTTCAGTTTTCCAAGGATTTTCTTTGTGATTTTGATTTCCATTCCATTGTTTTTCTCCACACTTGAGCTACATCTACTTTCTTATTCTATAGGATCTTTGTGTGGGAGAAAGAGATTGTTCGTGGTTGTAGTTTAGACCACCAAGTTAAAAACCCAATCTTTTCTTGGCTTTGTGCCTTGGGTTGTATCCCTCAAGTTGTGAGGTGATCCTTGTGTTTTCTTTGTGCTAATCCCTTGGGTTGTGAGGTGATTGTTTTGGAGTTGTGCCTCAAGGAGGAGGTTGTGTTTGTAAAGGAGAGGAGTTGAGTACTCCTTGTAATTGTGATTGCCCCAAATCCTCGGTGGAGGTTCCCTTTGCGGGAGTCCTTTGTGGACAAGCTAGCGGACTTAAAATCCTTCTGGGTGAAGGCGGGGATGTAGAGCTGGGTGCTCGAACCTCTAAACATATCTTATTGTTTGCGCTTGATCCCTTGGCTCTTACTCTATCTCTCTCTCTCTTTACTTTGTGCCTTGCATCTATTCATATTGTGCATTCATAATTATTTGCTTGGCTTGTTTGAGAGTGCATCTCTTGTTATTGCAATTAGTTTTTAAATTCTGCATTAAGTTCATTAGATTAGCATAATCACCTATTCACCCCCCTCTAGGTGATTTTTCAATTGGTATCAGAGCCTACGCTCCGGATATTTATGTTTAACCACCTAGGAGTGAGATGTTGGTTTGCTAATCTTCATTTGCATTGCTCATTTGCACACATATAGTTGAACTCATGGCTAGCCCTCCTATGTTTGACTTTACTAGACATGATATTTGGATAGCCAAGATGAGTAGTCATTTAAAAGGTCTAGGACATCTAGTTTACCAAGCCTCTATACTAGAATCCTTCCCAAATAGTAGCAAGCATAAAAAGGCAAATGCATTAGCCCTTAAGACACTTAAAGCATCTCTTAATGAACATCTTTTACCGGTGTTTGATCGTTATGACTCGGCTTTTGCAGTTTGGAGTATATTGACGTCTCCCGAGCTACCCGTGATCATCAACAAGTTAAGGAGATCTAGGAGAGACAAGTCTGACGAGCATTGCCTCATGGTCCAAGGGAAAAACTCCCTTGAGGTACATTCGGACTCTCCATTAGATGATTGCTCTAGTTCCTATTGCGATGGTTGTTTAGAAGCTCAAACTTTAAATATGGAACTTGCCACAAAGCTTGAAATTTTTTTGGAAAAACACAAACTTTTGAAAAAGGATAATCTTGTTTTGAAAAATGAATTAAAGGATTTGTGTTCTAATTTTGAATTGGTTTTGCAAGAGAAGGAAGAGATTACTAGTGAACGTGACTCACTAAGATCTCAACTAGACCTTGCCCTTAATGAGATTGATATTTTGAAAAACAAAAATGATTGTAATGATGTTGTGAAAAACAATGAGGTTTTATCTTCTGAATTGGATTTTGTTTTAAAAGATAACCTTGTTTTGAAAAATGAAATTGATTTTAATACAAAAGAATTTGATTTAGTTTTAAAGAAAAATGAATCTTTGAAAATTGATATTGATTCTCATGTGTGCCATGCTAATATAGCTTCTTCTTCTTGCACACCTATTGCATGTTCCACTTTATCTTCAACTATTGAAAATGACATAAATGTTTTGAAGAAAAGTGTTGAATGTTTGGGCTCCACTTTGAGCCAATGCACATTGAATCATTCACGTTTGGAAACCTTGGTTCTCAAGAAACAAGGTCCATCTTTGCATGCACACCCTACACGGCATACACATGCTTTCCACGGTCACCACCATCACACGTATGCTCATGTGTACACATGTACACATTGTGGCCGAAAAGGCCATCTTGCTAGATTTTGTTATGATCGTTTACATATTGAAAATTTAGCAACTAATCTTGTTTGGGTTAGAAAGGATACTAACCCCTGTGGACCCAAAAAGAAATGGGTACCAAAGACCACCTCTATACTTTTTGATGTAGGGGAAGCTCTCGCATAACGTGAGAGTGTTGGTGCCTTGGAGTGGATGCGTTCCGTGCTTAAAGAAAACAAATTTGGATGCATCACTTTCAAGGGGATTTGGTGGGAGGACCACCATGGTTTGGAGAACTAGAGATGCACCTTCATCGGTTTTGGTATCATTCTCTAACTCCCGTTTTTATTATGCATGTTTTTCATGTTCATCAATTTATAGCATGCCATGGTTTATTGTTCATTATTCTTATGTCATGTTGATTAGATTAGTGTTATACATGTTTAGTTACTTGAGACACCCATATTTTATATGGATCTATATTTAGTGTTCTTACCTTGTTTAAACTAACATGTATGTCCTAGATCTAATGCACATGCATATGCATTATGACCATTTGGATGTTTATGATTGTATGATTTTGTTTTAATGATTCATGTTTTGATATTTAACATGTGTTGTAATAGCTAAACAATGGTGATGTGTTGTATGATTTCTGTTTTTGCCACATGTTTTGATGTTCATAGACTATTATGTATTTCATGATTCTAATAGCATGTGGATTTTCTTCATGATCATTTTATGTCTTTCATGTTGATTTATATCCCGTTTTATGCTTAATGACTTGATTACTTGTTTAGATGTTAGTTTTCATTAAGATTAGAATTTATACTTGTACATGTAGTGGGACGCAAATAAATCTTTATATATGTTTGTGCTTGGATGCTTATTTGTACCCATTAAATGTGCTAATATAGTCTAGTTTTGATGATTCATGCATTCTAACTTGTTTTCCTTATTTTGAATATGCTTTTATGATCATGTGTTTTAACTTCATGTATATGTCTATCTTGTCCAAACTATTGATTACACATGTACATCCTTGAGCCATGTGCCTTCATGCATATACTTTTATGGACTCATTATGTTTAGGATATGTATGTATACTTTAGTTTGTACATGACATACATATGCCTTGAAGTTTAAATCGTTTTGATGATTTTCATGTTTTTAGGTAAATTCAATTGGTAATGAAAATCTAGTTTTTCATGATTCCATGTTTTTAAGGAATTTCATATGAGCTAAATTGAATATTTTCATGTTGATATGTGTCACATTATACTTGTACACTCATTTTATTAGTTTACTCATGATTTGTTTTCATGAGACTATGATATGGGCTTTATGGACTTTGAGTGTTTAGTGATCATGTGATTTACATGTGTTTCATGAAAAACAATTTTGTTTCATTCCTTACTTGAAGGATTTCATACTAGTTTTAAAAGTTTTTCCTATAACTAGTTCGTATTCTTCACTATGGTAGAGTTTTTCAAACACGCTACATTTTCAAACCTATTTTTGAAAACCCCTACCTTCTATGGGAGGTTGGATGGAGATCATGTTCATGTATGCTTTAAAATGAAAATCATTTAAAACTTGAACCATGATTGGGAGGTATAGTAATATGAGATATACATTTGATCTTATTGTTATTTCAATTGGTATCATTGAATTCTTTCAATTGGTATCAATCTTGACATTTCTTGTACACTCATATATGTTTGTTTCAATTTTTTTTTAACAATGCTTAGGCTTGTTAAAACAAAAGTGAGCATTGTTTTAGTTTGTATTTCATAAAGGGGGAGAAAATTTGTATTTCATATTTTAATTAGTATTTGTTTTTCACTCCCATACTTTATGATTGAAAATTTAAATTTAGTATCATATGTTCAAAATGAAAGATATTTACAATTGGTATCAAAATTTTTATTTAAGACATTCAAAATTTATTATGTTTAATTTCAATTGGTATCAAGATTTTCATGCGTTTTGCTTAAATTGGTATCAATATTTTGTTTGTTTCCTTTCAATTGGTATCAAGATGCTACTCTTTGACATATTTTCAAATGGTACCTTAATTGATTGTCACCCCTAATTAGTTTTATTTTTGTTTTAGACAAAAAGGGGGAAAATATTACTTTTATTGATTCGTTGTTTCGAACAAAAAGGGAGAGAAAATTTATTGATTTGTTTTGCTTTTACCCCTTATTGAAGATTGATTCTTTGTATTGAAAAGAGAGAAGATTTTGTTTTGTTTTGGTTTTTACCCCTTTGTTGATGATTGACAAAAAGGGGGAGAAAGATCTTGAGTTTATATATGCATGTTTATGTTTTGCATATATTAAGTTTAATTTAGTTTAATTTTAATTGGTATCTAGAGTATCTAGAGCATGTTTTGTAATTGGTTTCTAGAGCATGTTTTGTTTTAAACATTTCATTGGTATCTAGAACCTTTTATTGTTTATGCATAGATATGCATTTTTTCATGTTTAATATTCATTGCATATTTATTGTTTATTTGTTTATGCATGAGTTAAGGGGGAGCTTCTTTGAAGCTTAACTTTAATCCATGCATATATAACTCCATGAGTTTTGTCATCATCAAAAAGGGGGAGATTGTTGGCCCAAAGGCTTTCCACTCTAGTTTTGATGATGATTAACTCATGTAGTTATGTGTACTAATAATCTTGTGATTTTAGTTTCAGATCATTAATCAAGTAATTAGTTGGTGATTAGCTTCAACAAGATGATTTAGAAGCTTTCACATGTTGATTCAAGAGCCCGAGCGTCAAAGATCATATATAGCACTTGCTCGGTGGATCAAGGAGTTTTGGATCGAGTTGGCTTGGAGACGGCGCTCTACAAGAAGACATCGGTACCATAGTTTAAGTTTTGTGTTTAGATCCAATTTGTAAAGATTAGAATAGTATGATATGCTCAAGTTCACAACACACACGTTTCATGTTTTGAATATTGGTTTTTCGGTTTTAGGTTTAACCGATCTTGGTTTGCATGAATAGATAGATTCAAAACAAGTTTATATGGTTTAATGTATGTTAGATTTGTTCTACATACATGCATGCTTAATTTCCTAGACAAACTTAGTTTAGACTTACTTATTCATGTGTTTTATGTTTTGATATTTTTAACAAAACATATTTTGGAATTAATGTCAAAAACATGGATATATATATGTTTCATGTATATAGGATTATATCCATATACATCATGCCTAAATGTTGTTTAAATATCATGTTTTTGTATTTGGATGAGTTTTGGACAAACCGTATTTTCTATTCAAAAATTCAAGTTTTAGAAAATACAGTTTTTTGTTTTTAGAAAATATTGTAAGACACAAAAACAGTTTTAATTGCTTGATATTTGAGTCAAAACTTTTATCATATGTTTATATATCAATGCAAATTGTCAAAACTATTTTTGGGGATTTTTAAGTAGTGTACAAGAATTTATTGGATATTTAATTCCTTAGTTTTTCTGACCAGAACAGCCTCTGCCAGGCTAGGTCGGTCGACCCAAACGGTCGGCCGCACCAAGTAGCCGGTCGACTGTTCGGGTCGACCGACGTGCACGGATACGTGCACGCTGGCTGCCTATTGGGCCGGCCGACCGCACGGTCGACCGACTGTATGCAGGCTAGTCTCTGTTTGTTTCGGTCGGACGGGCGGTCGGCCGATAGCTGGCAACGGTCAAAATGTGACCATTGGATGGTCGACCGCACGGTCGACCGGCAGGTATTTTTGGCAGTTTTGGCTGCCAACGGCTATATTTTTCTGGGGGCTATAAATACCCCATTAATGGCCAGTTTTCTTTAAGATTTTTGGTGCAAATTTTTCCTTACTCTCTGGTGTTTTCACAGCAATCAAAAGAAGTTTTTGAATTTAAATTGAACAATCTTTTTAGTGTTTTTGCTAGGGTTTGGAAGATCAAAGAAAAGGGTTTTTGGGAAAAGATTTTGATTCAACTTCTAAATCTTGGTTTCAGTTTTCCCAAGGATTTTCTTTGTGATTTTGATTTCCATTCCATTATTTTTCTCCACACTTGAGCTACATCTACTTTCTTATTCTATAGGATCTTTGTGTGGGAGAAAGAGATTGTTTGTGGTTGTAGTTTAGACCACCAAGTTAAAAACCCAATCTTTTCTTGGCTTTGTGCCTTGGGTTGTATCCCTCAAGTTGTGAGGTGATCCTTGTGTTTGCTTTGTGCTAATCCCTCGGGTTGTGAGGTGATTGTTTTGGAGTTGTGCCTCAAGGAGGAGGTTGTGTTTGTAAAGGAGAGGAGTTGGGTACTCCTTGTAATTGTGATTGCCCCAAATCCTCGGTGGAGGTTCCCTTTGTGGGAGTCCTTTGTGGACAAGCTAGTGGACTTAAAATCCTTCTGGGTGAAGGCGGGGATGTAGAGCTGGGTGCTCGAACCTCGAAACATATCTTGTTGTTTGCGCTTGATCCCTTGGCTCTTACTCTATCTCTCTCTCTCTTTACTTTGTGCCTTGCATCTATTCATATTGTGCATTCATAATTATTTGCTTGGCTTGTTTGAGTGCATCTCTTGTTATTGCAATTAGTTTTTAAATTCCGCATTAAGTTCATTAGATTAGCATAATCACCTATTCACCCCCCCTCTAGGTGATTTTTCAACTCCCACCACTTCCAGAATCGGTATGCATTCCATAGAATCCTCTATAGCTGCTGAGGCTAAAATAACCCAATTAATGAAGAGGATAGAACTGTTTGAATTAAGGGAACATTCTGCTGTGAACCAGGTCAACCCATCACCTGTGGTCAAACCGGGTTGCACTTATTGCCTTGATTTCAACCATGTATTCGAGGAGTGTCCTTTATACCAGTCTCAATCATATCAGGAGAACACGAATGCTGCTTATACCAGACCCCATCACAATACATACTCCAATACGTACAATCCGGGATGGCGAAACCATCCAAATTTTTCATGGAGTCAGTTTGGTCCTGAGCAATCTAGGCAATCATTTCCAAATCAATATCATGCTCAGCCTCCTCAACCCAGTTTCAATCAAATCCACCGAATTTTCACCCATATCACAATCCACCACAATTCCAATCTTATTAGAGTCCACCACATCACCAAACAAACTTCCAGCCTTCTTATCAACAACATTAACCCCAGAATAATTCAGACAGGAGAATATCAGAGTTGGAAAAAAATGATAGAAACCCTAGCAAAGACCCAGCATCAGGATATGAACAAAGTACAGGTCCAGCTTGGGCAACTGGCTAATTCTTTAAATGAGAGACAAAAAGGAATGCTTCCAAGCCAGCCAGTGCCCAATCCAAAACATCACTTCCCTTTACATGAAGTGGAAGACATGGGCCCCAGTCAGTGCAATACTATTCATATCCTGAGATCCGGGAAGCGGGTAGATAACAAGGTTTCTAATCCACCCACCAAATCAGTGTCCAAACCTCCTGTCCCAGTGCAACCAACTCAAGACAATCCATCTTCCAGTTTTGATCCATCAACTTCCAAAGAAAAAGGGAAAGAAAAGGTAGATGAGCAACCATACAAGCCTGTTGTACCATTTCCAAATAGGCTAGCAAATCTAAAACCAAATGCTCATATGGAGAAAATCAGAGAAATATTTAACCAGGTCCAAATCAATGTGCCTCTTCTTGATGCAATAAAACAAGTCCCCTCATATGCAAAATTTTTAAAGTAAATGTGCACCAAGAAGAGGAAAACACAAGTCCCTAAGAAAGTCTTCCTAGCCTCAAACATCAGTGAGTTGCTCACTGGGCCAATTCCTGTGAAATACAAGGACCCAGGGAGCCCAACCATCTCTTGTATCATAGGACAGACTACAATCAATAGGGCATTGCTTGATTTGGGAGCCAGTATCAATCTCCTTCCCTTTTCTGCATATCAACAACTAGGGTTAGGCGATCTCCGTCCGACCCAAATGACGATACAACTGGCTGATCGTTCTGTGAAGAGACCCAAAGGGAAATTCATGATGTCCTTGTCGGAGTTGGGGAGTTCATTTACCCGGTAGATTTCATAGTTCTTGAGACACAACCTGTGTCTAACACTAATCATCGGGCTCAAACTCCTGTTATCCTGGGGCGACCATTCCTTGCTACAGCAAATGCCATCATCAATTGTAGGAATGGATCCATGAGGCTACCATTTGGCGACATGACTCGAGAAATGAATGTCTTCAACGTAGATAAACAACCTCGTAAGACAAGAGATCAAACATACGAGGTAAACTTTGTCAAAAACAATTGTGAGGAAGAGCGTGACGATTCAGAAGATGAGCTGCTGTTTCTTAAGGAATTATTTCAAAATGAATGCAACCATCTTGATGTGGAAGACCCGAATGTTCGAGTACCCTTCCAGAAGGGGAAACTTGATTTGGATATCTTTACTTTCAAAGAGCCAACAAAGAGTGTAATCAATGAGGATATCATTAACGAACCTCCAATTGACATACTTTTTGAAGACCTCTTCAAGGACGAGCTCATGTATCTGGATAAACCAACTCAGGATATTTTGATTAATGGCACATATCCAGGGGAAAGTGTTACCTCAGTTTTGAGGAATTATACGAGGCTGAGTTGAAATTTCTTGGAATGCAGAATAAAGAAATTTCAAAGGAGAAAAGTGATGATGGTGGCAAGTTTTTTAAAGAGCATTGTGGTGATATGAGGATGAACAACCTTAAGCAATTGAAACTGGAGACGCCTAAGGCTCAGAGAACAATTCAACTCGTTTTCCAACTGAGCCCTCTTAAACAGACCCATTGGAACTTTGGGAAACGGGCTAGAGGGATACGACAAAAGAAGTCTAGGCGATGGACACACTTCATGTACATATTCCTTGTAAATAATTTTTTTTACCCTTTTTGTAAATAAAATAAATAAAAAAATTAATAATGATAATTAAAAAATAATAAAATTAAAATAAAAAAATTCTGGACTTTGGTGCTAATTTGCACCAAGAGTCCTATTTTCTTGATAACCCCTTTTTCAACTAATCCTAGGTTTGTAAATATTTCATCTCACCTAGGGTTATTTTTGAACTTCTATCTTTCACCTCCTTATAAATTCCCTCTACCCTACTTTTTTCCCTCAGACCCCAGAATGAATTTCAGATCTGAACTCCCACCTCAAACCGCCGCTCCTAGAAATTTTCCGATCCCCAAATTCCTCTAGCCAGCCGTGTTTGCGCGACTTTTGCCGCAGATCCGCGGCTTTCCTGACATTGCTAGAGCGCTGCAAAATTGCTGGTCGTCGATTTTCTCTGCAAATTTCCGATCTTGTGGCCGACTGTCAATAATCCTCATCCAGTGCCCTCTGCAACCTGTTATTGGTTCCCCCCACGTAATCCGGGGGTGGTTTGAATTTTCATCTCTCACTTTCCTGTTCTAGATCTCCATTGTTAAGCATGGCACCTAGTATATTTGCTGAAAAGGATTTTTCAAAAATTTTATGTGATCATGGTGGGTATGGACATATATTCATTGATAGGATAAGGGCTTGGGATTGGTATTCATTAGTGCATGATAATACTGAGCATGATGCATTCTACTGTCCTGATTTAGTATCATTGTTCTATAACTCTCTTGATCATGCATTAGTGGATATAAACACGTATCAATTTACAGTCAACATGCCTTTAGGAGACATATTCATAACACTCGCTCTCCTTGAGGAACTCACACATGTCCCCACATACCCACAGCACAGCAATCCCCTTTCGCTTATTGATTATATGAGTATTATGGGGCCTCGCTGCACTGAACAAGACCGCGGGCTTAAGGTCAGCACCACATTCAGAAATGTACACTGCGTTGGACGATAGGTCCAACGCAATATCCTAGGTCTGAACCATACGACATCATTTAACCGCCCAGTGCTGCAGATTATCCATGACCTCATGACTAGGCAGCAAACGGTCTGCCTTAATAGGACCATCTTCCACTCTATTATCACCAACTCCTCACGCACCCGGGGTGCAAAATTCTCACATGCTATCTTGATCACGCGTCTCTGTAGGACTTTCCTACCAGACGCCATATTTGATACTTATGACCGGGTGTCTGTGCCCCAAGAGAGACCCACTAGTGCATACAAGAGTTGCTTACATGCGGTCTGGACCCCTAGTGTCCAACCCGAGGATGTGCCTGTGGAGTCCTCTTCTGAGGAAAGTTTAGAGGAGGAAGATGAACCTGCATTCTGGCACCAGGACCCCCCTACTAATTCATGTGCCTTCATGTCCACCATTTGGAGGGGCATGAAGAAGATATTTAGGGGGCAGGTTAGACTGAGGAAGAAAGTGGAGGAGCAATCTTCTAGGTTGGACCGCATTGAAGCAGGGTTACGGCGATCACAGTCGGCTGGACCTAGCACCACTGCTGGTCCAAAACGACGAAGGGAGTGATTCATTTCCATTACCTATGTCATGCATACTTTATCTTGCATACATTGAGGACAATGCATGAGATAGGTATGGGGGGGTAGATACTAACTTAGGATTTCATTTTCTTTTTAGGATTTTTATTTTTTTTAGGATTTTTTTCCTTTTTAGATTTTATCTTTCTTTTTAGATTTTAAATACAAAAAAATAAAAAAATAAAAAAAGAAAAAAGAAATTTTTGATCCATGTTTAAAAGAATCAAACTTGACTTTAGGGATTAAGGAAACTCTTAACTATGATTTCTAATTATAAGTCGAAAAGAGGAGTTTTGTTAGATTTTTAGGTTAAGTGAAAAGGATAAGAAAGATAGCTAGATTTTAATTCTTACTTTAGCATATATACATTAAACATATTGAGGGATTAATCAAAGACTTAGTGATTCTATTTACATATATATATGAAAAAAATAAAAAAAGAGAAAAAAATATATAATAAATAAATAAATAAATAATTACTTAGCCACTAATTAAGCTGGTTAGCTGTGCCTCAAGAAGCATGGCTAGTCACGCCTAAAGGTGGTTAAGTCCTTAGTATTTGTGGCCTAATTTACTCGAGTCCTTGAACCTTAGGGATGTATCTTCATCTGGTGCCCTAAGACCGACTGGTTTTGGAGTCATCGGTAAGAGGCTCGTTACATGGGTAAATTAGAAAGCCTAAGGAAGCTAAGGAAATGTAAATAAATAAATAAATAAATAATAAATAAAAGAAAAAAATATATATTGTATATATTAGTAAATAAATGAACTTAGTCTGAGAAAGATCCTTCATATTTATAGATGTATATATACTAGGAATGATGCAAAATCTGGTCTTCGATCTATTCTTTAAGAACTTAACCTAAGTTGAAGACAAAACTCTAAATAGACACTTATAAAAAGAATGACGAGTTTAGAGTAACTTGAAACCTATAAACCACGTAAGACTCTTGAAAAATATGGATCAAACTTTTCACTAACATTTTCTTTTCTTGGATTTTGTGGGTGCAATCCGCTGAAAACCCTCAGGAGACAACACTCCTCCTCTAAGGTAACTTAGAGGTTTAACGGCTTGTTGCACATGCTCAGTGCAATCGTATCACCTACGAAAGTGGTTCAATAACTTAGTTAGGATTTTTTTCTTTTTGCTCGAGGACGAGCAAAGGCTAGGTAAGGGGGTGTGATTGTAGTTCATTTTTGCATCATCTTCCACCTCTATATTATGCTTTATGTAAATAAAAATGAGGTTTTTAATGATTTTCTCTCTAAATTTGCAGGTCCATCTTTAATGGAGAGGAAGGCCCATAATCCATAGAATTATCAAGAATTAAAAGGGATTAATCAAAGGCCAAAAGAAAAGCCCAAAAAGTCTAGCCCATGATCTGGAGACATCCACGCATGCACTTATCCTTCTTGAAGCTCCAACGTGGCCAGCAGGCTGCAACAGAACGCTAACAGAATTCTCTGGCGTAACGGCCTAGATTTTGCCGCGGAAACGCGGCTCTGGCCGCGGATCCGCGGCAGGAATCTGGCCGTTGAGCCAGAGATTTGATCCAACGGTCTGGATTCTGGAGCCTTCTCCTCTGAAGCCTATAAATAGACCTCCAGGGCTCTGCGAGAAAGGGGGGAAGGGAGATTGAAGAGAGAGCTTGTAATTTTTAGATTGTTTTCTAGGTTTTTAGTGCTCTTGTAGTCTTCTTCTTCCTCCTAGAAATTCTGCAAAAAAGAGAAAGAAAGAGAGTGAGAGCTTGTAATCCAAGGGGTGACAACTTGAAGCAAGGATTAATCCAATCTTTCTTCTCATCTTTGCAATTTCTAGTGCTTTACTTTACTTGCTTTACTTTCTTCAAGCTTTACTTTCATTGCATAATGAATTGTTGTTTTCTTTCCATTGCCATGTCTAGCTAATTCTTCTAACATGACTAGCTAACCACTAACTTTGCTAACTTCTAACTCTTGGGTGATTGCTAACATTTAATCTTGAAATTTTGAGTCTCTTTCATCCCAATGAAGATGGGTTACTTTCATTCTTGGCAATTTCTTGTTGTAATTCCATATGATTCATGTGAGCCTCATTTAGAGCCTTGTCTTTAGAACAAGTGCCTTGATGGAACATGGAGATGGAGCACCTACCATATGCAATTTGTTGTACAATTTTCTTACTTCAATGCTAATTTGATGTATGGCCTTAAATGACAATTGAATTTTGTATCTTCTTCCTTAGCATTACCTTGAGTGACACTCCTCGATTCCACCATTTAAATTCTATCTTGAGAGCCGATGAAATCAATGAGGCTACAAGACAAGTCCGAGAAGATCACTCATCTACCAAGTGGGAAAGTAATTTGACCAACAAGCAAGATAAACATTTGCCGATGAATCAACATGAGGCATGCATCACCATAATGGAGATTAGTAAGTTAGCAAATTAGAAAGGATAGCTAGTCATGGCTTCTTCCATCTAAAAAGTCTTTCAAAGTTTTTTTACTTTAGTTTTCTCTCTAAAGCTAGTCTTGTTTTCAAAGTTCTTTAACTTTCTTTTCCATAGTTTTTCCTTTCATGCAACCAATCCACACCAAAGTTTTCTTTTATTTTTCCATGTCTTTGTGATTCTTTTGAACATAGAAGAACACTCGTTTTCTTTCTTCACCACTTAACCGTAAAGCTTCTATCGCGAGCTCTCCCTGAGGATCGACCCGTAATAGTTCATACTACTACGGTGATTCGGAAGGAGTACATAAACATTGTGAATACATTCTTGGAGTTGTCAAGCACCAAAGGTTGATTCTAAACCTTCTATCTTTTGTTGAATTAGTGCACTCCTATTCCTTCCCTGTCACATATACATTGTCACCTTACATACTTTTTAGCTAATAAATCCTATTAATAAGTCTTCTTCTTCTTTGTTAAATGTAGGCCCAATTGCTAAAAGAAAGAAAGGAGGAACAAGCTCAAAAGCCCATCAAATTCTGATTTAATTCAGAATAAATTCGAAATCAAGGAATCAGGGCAAATCTTGGCATATCAGAGAGGTTGAAAACAAGCCCAAAGCCCATCAAATTCTAATTTAATTCAGAATAAATTCGAAATCAAGGAATCAGGGCAAATCTTGGCATATTAGAGAGGTTAAAAATCGGTTGAAATGAATCTCCCTGAATCAAGCAGTTGAAGCCAACAAATCAAAGATCATTTCGTCAAATCTGGGAGTTGCAACAGTAAATCCAGCAAGACAAAAGGGAAGCCAAATCCACGCCAACTGATCCTCCACCGGATGTGGCTAATTGGCCACATATAGGCCACGGATCCGCGGCCCAACCCGCAGATCCGCGGCTTGTTGGTAGAGATAAGGGGAGCGTTTGCTCCCCTTATCTCCTCACTCCCTTCTCTCTGAGGTTTTGCCTATAAAAGCTAGGGTTTTGTACTGAAATTTTAGTGAAGACTAGAATTAGAATTTTTGTTTATTCTTTAAGGATTTAGGCTCTTTGTTAGATAGTGTAAAAGTTGTATTTTATTTTGTAATTTATAGTTCAGTACAAATACTTGTGAGAGAGAGGAATTGAGTGCTTGTAACTTGAAGATTGAAGTGACATCAATACAAGAGTCGAGCTACATTTTCTTCTACTCATTTTACGGTATGTTTTACTTTAATTAATTGCATTGTTTCTTGTTTCCCATGAGTAGCTAAATCGGTTTTCTGGGCTCACTATTATACCTCTCTCCAATTCTTCTTCTCTTCTAATTTTAATGAAAAGGACCCAATGAATCATTTGCATGCCTAACTTAAAGCCATTCTTCTTGAAAGTGTTCTTGAAGGCACATGAGGATGGGTATGAATTTTTAAACTCTTACTTCTTTTAAAAACGTCTCTTGAACTTGTTTTTATCTCATACTTGACTTCTTGATGATTTAACAATCGATTCAAAACTATTTCTTAAAGAAAAGAGTGAACTTTTTCAACCATCTATATGCTTTACTTCAAACTTTCTAAAATCAATCTTAAGTTTGGCCTATGATCAAGTTGAGACACTAAGGATTTCAATAGAAGAATAAACGGTTGAGTAGTGAGATAGTGAGCCCAGATTTTCTTCTTCATTAAAATCAACAAAACACATTTTCGAGCTTTTTAAATCACCTTCTCCAAAGCCTTCTCTAAAGTTGCAATTTCTCTTTTAATCATCTCCTTCTTTCCATTCTCTTTTCAATTAAAAAATGAGCACAATTCTTTGTTATTAAACGAAACACCGAAAAGCTTTCATCGCATTCCTCCTCGTGGACACGACCCGTTAGCCACAAGCTACACGGTAATTTCTTAACTCTTTAATTGTTCTTTCATTTTAGCAATCACCGGTCGACCGCAACAGGTCATAAGCAGAAAATAGGTTAGAAATCTGATTTGAAGATATATTATTTTCAAAGGGTTTTTTGTAAAGGCTTTGTAAAATACAATAAGTTAAGTATGCATATACTGAAATAGGACTTAAAGTATTTTATCAAGAGTCAAAAATAATCTTTTGAAAACACGTGCAATTTTGTGTGTGTAGGGTATTTGAGCTTCAATACTATATATTATTCTTTAACAAACTAATAACACAATGATCCACAGGTAGGCGTCTCTGAACCGCATTGCTGAGCATAGGATGAGCTAGAGTCTCTTATTCTATGAGTGAGTCCTCTTGAGTCATGAACCTTGTAACATGCTTGAGACTTCTTGAGCCATCAAGACTTGTACTAACTTGAAATTCATACTAGAACATCTATTAGTACCAAATAGCTTTTATATGGTTTGTTATCATCAAAACGCATAAATTGGAGAATGTAACCTTTGGGCCAACAATCTCCCCCTTTTGGATGATGACAAAATCATATAAGCTATAACACAAGATATAGAAGGGAGGTAAAAACTCCCCCTCAAATAATGCTATACTAAACTACTATACTAAAACATGAAACCATAATGAAAGAATAAACATGAAAACATATTCTTTGATATAAAACAACTTATTATTTGAGAACAAAACACAAACAAACATATAATGACAAAGATATTTCTTTCCCTTTTTATAATACATCAAAAAGGGATATATTAGTATGAAAACTCTTTAGTCAATAACACAAACATTGAGTTCACCACATATAAAGGAAAATCTATTGAAATCAAGTGATTTGTGAAAATATCGGCAAGTTGAAAATCAGTAGAAATATAATCAATATCAATATCACCTTTCTCAAAATGATCTCTAAGAAAGTGATATCTAATCTCTATGTGCTTGGTCCTACTGTGTTGATTTGCATTCTTAGTCATATAAATTGTACTAGTATTATTACAAAATATTTTAATATGGTCATAATGCAAATCATAATCAAGGAGAGTATGTTTCATCTAAAGGACTTGAGCACAACATGCCCCAGCCGCAACATACTCTGCCTCGGCGGTTGAGAATGCTACTGAATTTTGTTTCTTGGAAGACCATGAAACAAGACAATTACTTAAAAATTGACATTCCACTAGTACTCTTCCTATCCACTCTACAACCCGCATAGTCAGCATTCGAAAAACTCATCATTTAGGATTGTCCGGTCTTCGTATACCATAGACACATTCCAATAGTGCCCATAAGGTATCGAATAATGCATTTTATCGCAATCAAGTGAGATTCTTTAGGACAAGATTAGAATCTAACAGAAAAACACACACTAAACATAATATCCAGCTTACTAGCCATTAAATACAACAAACTACCAATCATGCTTCTATATAATTTTATGTCTACACTCTTACCTTGGTCAACCTTGTCAAGCTTGGTAATGGTAGCCATGGGAGTGTTACAAGTTTTTGAGTTTTCAAGTCAAAATTTCTTGATGAGTTTCTTAGTGTACTTGATTTGACTTATGAAGATCTCATCACTCCTTTGCTTGATTTGGAGTCCAAGAAAATAGTTCAATTCACCCATCATAGACATCTCAAATTCGTACTGCATACATGATTCAAACTCCTTGCAAAGTAATTCATTAGTAGAACTAAAGATTATATTATCAACATAGATTTGTACAATAAGAATGTCACTACCAACATGTTTAGTAAATAATGTGGTGTCTACTTTGCCCTTAACAAAATATTTGATAGAAGAAAAGTAGAAAGTCTTTCATACCAAGCTCCTGGAGCTTGTTTTAAACCATGCAATGCTTTATCTAGTTTGAAAACAAAATTTGGATGTATATGATCAACAAAACTGAGGGGTTGTTCAACATATACTTTCTCTTCAATAAAACCATTTAAAAATGCACTTTTTACATCCATTTGAAGAAGTTTGAAATTTTTTTATAGGATGCATAAGCTAGTGTGATCCGTACGGCTTCTAGCCATGTTACGGGTGTAAAGGTCTTCTCAAAGTTGATTCCTTCAACTTGGGTGTAACCTTGGGCCACTAACCTAGCTTTATTCGTAACAACATTTCCTAACTCATCCAACTTGTTCCTAAAAATCTACTTAGTATAAATAATTGGTCTATCATGGGGTCAAGGAACAAGATGCCAAACTTGGTTGCGCTCAAATTGATTTAGCTTTTCTTGCATAGCAAGCAACCAATATGAGTCACCGTCGGCTTCGAGGATGTTTTTGGGTTCAATATGAGATATGAATGCATAATGCCCACACAAATCATGGAGTTTGGAGCTAGTAGTTACCCCCTTTGATACATCACCTATGATGAGATCTTTGGAATGATTTGTAGCATATCTCCAATCTTTAGGAAGTAGTTGTGATGGTTCCACTTCATCCTTTTGAACTTCACCATTTGGTTCTTGCTTGTCTTCTTGGATGGGTAAGTCCTTCAGGGATATATTCTCCATGTCTTCAACTAAAGAATCAATCTCTACAACATTCTTAACAAATGCATTAGATTCCTCAAACTTAACATGTATAGATTCTTCAATTGTAAGAGATGATTTATTGAACACTCTATATGCTTTGCTAGTACTAAAATAGCCAACAAAAATTGCTTCAAAAGTCTTAGCATCAAATTTGCCCAAATTATCTTTGGTGTTCAAAACAAAAAATTTGCATCCAAAAACTTTAAAATACAAAACATTTGGTTTTCTCAGATGATAGATTTCAAAGGAAGTTTTGGAAGTTTTTTTACAAAAATAATTCGCTTCGATATATAGCATGCGGTGTCTACGACCTCGACCCATGATAGGTAGTAAAAAGTGCATATTTATCACTACATTTACTATCACATTTTCCTATTTATTCCTATAATTTTGCACTATTACTAATGTTTTATTATTTATTGTGTGCAGGCCTTGAGTAATAAAAAATAAAGAAATAAAACCCAAAAGAAGCCCAAAAAGCCCATGTCCAAGCCCAATGCAAAAGTTGCAATTACCAAGTGCCAAAGTTGCAATTAACATGTGCAAAATTTGCAATTACTAAAAGAAGAGGAAAGGGATAGACTTCTACTCAATCCTAATCACTTGCAGGACAAGGATAAAGATAAAAGGAGGAGAGTGCAAAAATGAAATTCGTTTTAAAAGGTTTAGAAGATTTGGATTTAGGGTAACTTGCTTCCCAAGTTATCCCGAAATTTCAAAATAAAGAGTCAGGATGACAGATCTAAAAGGATAGACCCAGATGGACGGACCAGATGAGGCCACGCACGAAAGCGCGTGGCCAGGGACAAAGCTAAGGCCGCGGAAACGCGGCCCAAGCCGCGTTTCCGCGGCAATCCAGATAAGGTTGGCCAGCTGCTTTCGTGGAGGAGTCGTACCGGGACACTACATCTTCTGTCTCCTATAAATACCCCTGCAGAGTAACAAAGAAGGGCGAACAGAGTCGAGGATAGAAGCAAATTTAGGGTTTTTAGGCTAACTTTTAGATTGTAACTTAGGTTTTTATTTTTCTTTTTGTAATTTTTATTTTTTTCTTTATGTAACTGAGAGGAGAGGATACTTTCATGGAGGAAGGAGATCAAGCTTGTACTGAGGTGACATCGGTGTAAGTAAAATTTTTCTTCCATTGTTAATTGAATCAACTCAAAGTTTATTTTTGTTCTTCTATTCTTGTTTTATTTTTGTTTCCCTCTGATATCGTGCAAACCAAGAGAATCTGATCGCTTCGAGACTGCTTAGCCGTTGAAGTGCCCTTGATGGCCAATGGTGATGAACAAACCTTCTCTTGCTTGTATAGTTTGTCTTTTGTTTTTGTAAGTAGATCGAGAAGGGGAAGATCCTATACGCCATGCTTGAATGCCTTCAAAGACAAGGTAAGTCGTTGCAACAGATCAAAGGTAAACAGGTCGAAGAGGTAAGTATGTTAATTTTTAGTTTAAATCACCAACATCTTCATCACTCTTTTCAATTTCTTATATATAATCTATTTTCCATCTTCTTAATCTACCATCTTCTTCCTAATTCAAACACTTTAGAGAACTTACTAAACAAGCTTCCATCGCTAGTCCCTCCCTGTGGATCACGACCCGCATAGCCACTTGCTAAAGCGGTATTATTGAGCACCATGCACTATTATTCTTAAAACTGAAATTCTATATTTTATGTGCAGGTAAAACCTCAATCAAAATTTTGGCGCCGTTGCCGGGGAGGGACGGTAAGTTATTCTCTAAAAAAAACTAATTCTTTTATTCTTTCTGTTTGCAAGTTCAGAGAACAGGAAATCTAACAGCAGCAAAGGACACATAGCAACTCTGTGCCTCTACCCTCGAAGGCAAAGTAGCAGAGCCAACTACAGAGCCACGTTTGCGCGGCAATAGCCGCGTTTCCGCGGCCTGTGTAGTTCACTACTCACTCTGTTTTTTTTGCAGGTTGTTGCAAATTGAAATATTTTTTTACTACTCTGTTAACTTTTCTCTGTGATCACCCTGCACACTGCTAATTAATTAACAGATCCTATTTGTTGAAAAATAAAAAAAAATTAGACTCTTGCATATAGGCGCGTGTCTATTTAATTTTTTTTAATTTCTGTTGAAGAGTGCTGGAGACAAGGTACGTTTGCATTGCATATAGATTAGAAAATACTCTTGGCTGATTTACTGCTTTTTGAGTGATTACTTATCCACTGCTTTACATGTACACAAAAAAATTTAAGGGCATAACCCATAAATAACATAAGGTGGGGATTTCATCACCCTTCCTTGGCCCACAATTCATCTCCGTTGCACTCACAACCCTACCCTAAATAAAAATTGACTAGACGTTGGCCCTAGGGACATCTCAGACTCAATTAGGAGATTATCCTAAGGGGGACGGTGTTGAAATTTGACTCTTGCCAAATCAGTGTCTAGGAAGGGGATTGAGGGCCGAAAGCCCGAAGGTTGGTGGTTACTTAATTAAGGAACGTCTTTGACGGAAAACCTCCCACCAATCTTGCCCTGACCTGGCTGATTAACTTGTGGTCAAAGTCTGATTATACTTCCCGTGGACAGTCTAACAAGTTAGGAGTCGTCTAGGTCATAGGTCTACCCTAACTTAGTTTAGAATATTTTTTTTTGTTTTTCCTTTGTTTGCTTATTTGTTTGTTTTTTGTTTGTATTGTGTGATATAGCTTATAACAACAATTTTTCCAATTTTAATCCATATTACACACCAACCTCTTTTTCAGATATTACCAACCCGGCATATCATAACTTTGACCAACCTAGTGGCCAGAGTGGTCTTATCCGAATGAATTTAACCCATGCCCCATCTTATGACTATAATTTCCACAATGATTTCAACTCTTCACTGAGTCCATGGGGATTCGCCTCCCCCGAGTCCAAACTTCAACCAACTTGTCATCCTTATCCACCTTGTCCACAATATTTTCAAGATCCATACTCAGATCCACCAGTTCAAAATAGAAAACCATCTATCTTGGAAATGATGAGTATGCATGAGTCCAAGCAACAATCACCATCAATCTTGGACATGATGATGCGTGAGTCCAAGCAACAATCACAAAATCTGATCGACTCACAATTTCATCACGATTGTCCCAACAACACTTCCTCTTTTCAAGTCCAATCACACCAAAATGATGCATCACTCGACTATGAAAAGATGCTTGAAGCCATGACTCAGACTAGAATTGCTCGTGATCATGAAATAGATATGATGGTTCAAACTTTACGTTCTCACCGTTCGGCCATTTCTGATGTCGCTAACCATTCTGTTAGAGCCGACGAGTCAAGTTGCTTTGGAAAACAAGATTCTAGTTCAGTACAATCATTTAAACTTACCCAAACTCTAATTTTTGAAAATGACATTGATAGTTTGGAAAGTTATTCATTTCCTGAAATAGAACTTGAGAATGACTATGATCTTGAACCTCTACCTAGTGATTCAATTTTACTTCCTGATTCATAATGACTCCGGTGTCTCCACCTGATTTCAATCTATTCCCAGAGTCAACATTGGATCATGTGCCAATTCATCATGAAATTGAATCACCCATTTTTGATGATCATATTGAACTTGACCAATTTTATAATTTTGAAAGTCCCATGGATAAATTGGCAAGTTCTCATTTTTATGACATTGATCTCAATGAGATATGTGACCTAGATTCTCAAATTTGTGATCCAGTTCAAATTCCCGAATCAATATTGACTCCTGTTTTGTTACCCGACTTAGGTAATATTTTAGAGCCAGTTTTGATTCCCACACCTATCATTCCTGAACTTGAATCACCAATATTAAGTCACAGTCCATTGTGGGAAAATAATTGTGGACTAGAGTTTCAACTTCTTGATTTGGACCCACTTCTTGAACCAAGCTTGACTCCTGAACCCTTACTTGATTTAAGTTACTTTCCTGAGTCGGTATTCGTTCCCGTACTTCTAACGTCCAAGTCAATCATTCCATCTTTTCACACTCCATTTTGGGACAAGGTGATTAGTCTACAATTCTGCATTATTATGTCGCATTCTCTCACAGTTTTAATGAATAATAGTCGTCTTAATCGTGTTTTGGTCTTAATTGCAGGTAGATCCAAAGTCCAAGGGCAAAGAGGGAATAAGAGCCTAATTCATCCCAATTTATGGTAATTAATCCCGCAATTACTTGGAGGCCAAGCAAAGGATTTTCTAGAACATGCATTAAACCTAGACTCCTGAGCTGTCAGACAAATAGTCGGGCGAAAATACCAGAAATAGGATATATCTGGAAGCAGCTAGAAGCCAGACGGACGCGTGGACAAAAACCAGGGACCTACGTCCCTGGTATTGCCGAGAATCCGCGGCAAACCTTGAGAAAACACGGCAATCCTGTGGAGCCACGCGTCGATTTTCGACGCGTGGCCCCATCTCGTCTTCTGGATCCTTCTGAGCCCTATAAATAGCCCTGCAGAGAGCCAAACCGAGAGCAGATTTCGTTTTTAGGAGTAGGTGCAGATTTTAGGAGTAGTGTAGGTGAGTGTTCTTCATCTCTTGTATTTTCTTTTCTTTTTAGATCATTGTCGTAGGGCTGAGTGATTCATAGAGAGAGAGATTGAGAGGGATTGATGTAATAGAGAGTGACACTCTATGTAAAGGTGCCTCCTTTCTCCTCCATTGTAATCTCCTTCACCTTCTAACATGATTTCTTGCTAGTTTTTCTTCTCATGGCAATCTAACTACTAACCACTAACCATCTAACCACTTACTTGATAATCCACATGAATCAGGTTGCCTCTACAAGGCCTTGTTCTTGCAAGAGCCATTGATGGCCAAAGATTATGGGTTCTAACATCTAACTTGCTAACCAAGCTAACTCTCTTTTATTTCATGCTCTTTTATTTCATGTTAGTAGTGTAATGAGTGATGCTTGTATTGGCTTGTTCTTGATGCAATGTTTTGTTTGTTATGAACCATCCATGAGCCATGCTTTGTATCGTCTCTTTGAAGCCAAGGATTGTGATGACAGAGGATCAAAATGTGAGGCAACTATGTCGAAGAGGTTAGCATGGTTAGTGGAGCACTTAGTAGTTAGTAGCCATGAGTTTTCTTTTATCTTGTTTTAGAAATCGTTTTCCAAAAATCTTTCTATCATTTTCTTCGTTGTTTTCACCGCCTTCTTAGTTCACCTTTGTTCCATCCTTTTCTATTTGTTTTCCAAACCACTTCTCTTTTGTTTTTCTTATCGCCGTTTTTATCGCTCTCCTCACCTACCACATTCTTGATTTCATTTTCTTTTCTTTTTCATTCATTTTCATTCTTTCAACAAAGAAGAAGTGTTAACAACTGACGTGAATAGAGACTGTCAATGCTTCTATCGCCTCCCTTCCCTGTGGATACGACCCGTTAAGCCAATGCTATAACGGAAGTATCGAGGGTACACTAAGCACATTCGAGCTTTTCATCGATTCTACATAATACACACTTTTGAGTGCTAGTTTCCACCCCGATCAAATTTTTGGCGCCGTTGCCGGGGAAGGGAATGGTTTTGTTTTCACGTTTTTGTTAACATTGTCTTCTCTGTTTTGGTGTGCAGGACATTCTTTACAGGTGCTTAATCTTGCAGAACATAAGCTAGCTTTGCTTCTCCTTGCTCTTGAAAGCAGGGCCCCAGATTCCAAAAGAAAGCCGCGAAATCGCGACATTTGCCGCGCAACCGCGGCCATTGTGTAATAATTCTGTTTCTTGTTTGTTCTGGGATGTGTATCTTGTAATAGCTAGTTGATTTGTGCTGCTATCTTTCTTGCTGTGATTGCCTACACACCATAAAAATAAAAGAACTAAAATACAGTATTTGGACGCTTTTAAAACGGTTTAGACATTTGCATTTAGGCACGTGTCAATTCAATTCCAATATACTGTATTTTGTTCTATTGTTGTGATCTGGATGGAGATGTACATATGGCATTGCATATAGCATAGGACAAACACGTGGGTGATTTATCGCTTTGTGTTATATTCTTGTCTATATTGCACACTTGCACAAATTGAACTTAAGGGCAAAACCCATACAAGATAAGGTGGGGATTTAATTACCCTTCCTTAGCCCAAAAATCATCTCCCCACTCACACAACCCAAGCCCTAATAAAATTTGAATAGACGTTGGCCCCTAGGGACATTTCATCTAGGTCTAGGTCAACCCTCCTCTTGGCTTGGTTTTGATTTTTTGTTTTCTTTTTGTTTGTTGTTTGATTCTTTCTTTTTTGTGATTTTTGTGTGAAATGGCATTCAACAAAAATAATTCTTTCAATCCGAACATGAATCCATATTTCACACCGACTCCATTCTATTCGGATAATTCTAACCCGGCATTTTATAATATGCACCAACCACATACACCGGGTTGGCCTTATCCGAATCAATACAACCCATACCCACATTCTTATGACTATAATTTCCAAAATAATTTCAACTCGTCACAGAGTCAATGGGGATTCAAGTCCCCCGAGTCAAATTTTCAAACTCCTTGTCCACCATATTCACCTCGTCCACAATATATACAATATTCATTCCCCGATTCCGCTTTATATACTCCTTTTTCTGGACCTCCCATTGAAGAAAAATATGAGTTACAAAGGAGTATAGAAGCTAATCTACAAGAGGCCGAGCAACAAATTCAGAAAATGAAGGCCTCTCCAATTCCACAACATTTTCAAGATTCATACTCATTTCCACCAGTCCAAAATAGAAGACCATCAATTTTGGAAATGAGTATGCGTGAGTCCAAACAAAAATCACAAAATCTGATGGACTCACAATTTTGCAACCAATTCCAAAACAATTCTTTATCTTTTCAACAAAACGATGAACCAATGAATTGTAAAAAGATGCTTGAAATCATGACTTAGGCTCAAAATGCTCGTAACCGTGACATAGAGTTGATGATTCAAACTCTTCATTCTCATCCTATTTCTAATGTCACTAACCATTCTGTCCGAGCCAAAGAGTCATGTTGTTTTGGAAATCAAGATTCAATTTCAGCACACCCACCTGAACTTGTCCAAACTTCAGATCCCATTGACATTTTGGCAAGTTATCCTTTTCCTGAAATTGAACTTGAGCATGAATATGATCCTAAACTTCCACTTGATGATTCAATTTTACTTCCTGATTCAATTATGACTCTGGTTTCTTCACCTGATTTTACTTCATTCCCGAGTCAGTATTGGATCCAGTGCCTATCCATTGTGAAATTGAATCACCAATCTCTTATGATGATCATATTGAACTTGACCAATTTCTTACTTTTGAAAGTCCCATTGATAAATTGGCAAGTTCTCATTTTTGTGGAATTGAACTGAATGAGGAATGTGACTTTGATCCTCCAATTTGTGATCTTGTTCAAATTCCCGAATCACTATTGACTCCTGTTTTGTTACCCAATTTGAGCAACATTTTAGAGTCAGTTTTGATTCCCATACCTGTATTCCTGAACTTGAATCACCACTCTTAGAAAGTCACATTCCATCATGGGGAAATGATTGTGGACTTGAGCTTCATTTTCTTGATTTGGACCCACTTCCTGAACCAATCTCGACTCCTGAACCTTTACTTGACTTGAGTCATTTTTCTGAGTCGATATTAGTTCCTGTGCTTCCTGAGTCCAAATCAATCATTTCATTCTGGGACAAGGGCTTTGAAAAATTTGACTCTGAAATTATTTTGCAAATTTGGAAATTAGATGGGGTAACATTTTTAATAAAAATCACACATGCATACATCTTTCTAGTGGGTTGTATCATGGAGGTCTCTGGTGGGTTCCTCCGGACTCCACGTAAGAATGATTGGACCGCCTTTCGTGGACCAATCAGGCCGCCACCGGAACCACCACCTTGAGGTAATTTTTCCTTCCCTCTCTATTTATTTCATGCATACATATATCACGATGCATTGAGGACAATGCATGAGATAAGTGTGGGGGAGGGTTTACTAACTTAGAGTTTTTAGATTTTCTTTCTTTTACACTTCTTTTTAGGATACTTTTAGAAATCTTCTCTTTTGTATAGGAATTTTCTCTTTCTTTAAAAACTTTTTTAAATAAGAGACAAAGTTTTAATCTATTCTTAAGAAAATTAAGATGATCTTAGAAATTAAGAAAGCCTTAATTATGACATCTTAAACCTAGTTGAAATAATGGATCTTGTTTAAAATTATAGGTTAAGTATAAAAGATTGGGGAGATAATTTTATCTTGAATTTTTTGCCTTAGATAGTATGCACATCGCACTTACACAATTTTTGGGATGGAAACAAAGACCTAAAATGCCATAAAGTAAAAAAAAAATTTAAATAAATAAAATATCACTTATTAAGCTGGATAATTATGCCTCAAGAAGCATGATTATTCACGCCTAACGGTGGTAAAGGAAATAAATAATCCCCTTTAGTTTTGTGGCCTTTTTTACTCGAGTCCTTAAACCCGAGGGATGTTTTCTCATCTGGTGCTCTAGGACAATCTGGTTTGGGAGTCATCGGTTATAGGCTCGCTACATGGGTGAACTAGAAAGCCTAAACTAAGGGAAGAAAAAAAGAAAAAGAAAATAAATATATATAAATAAATGGCTTGATGGTTGGAGTTGAAGTCCCAGAAATCTTCACTATCACAAAGTACATATTATCTAGGTATTATGAAAGATAAAATATTCAATTCAATTTTGAATTCTTACCTTAATTGAAGACAAGATCTTGCATAGAGACAAAGTTTAAGGAAGATTGATTGGTGGTGGACTTATGACCTTAGATCACTTATATTTTTGCAAAAATATTTTGAAAACTTGTCTCTCTTTCAAAATGTGTTTTCAAAATACTAACATTTGTCTTCTTTCTTTATGGATTTTGTGGGTGCAATCCGTTGAAAACCCTCAGGAGACAACACTCCTCCTCTAGAGTAACCTAGAGGTTTAACGGCTTGTTGCACACGCTCAGTGCAATCGAGTCACCTGCGAAAGTGGTGTAACAACCCTTATAGTATAGTTTTTCTTTTCCTGTTTTGCTCGGGACGAGCAAAAGAATATGTGTGGGGGTATGATTAGTCTACAATTCTGCATTATTATGTCGCATTCTCTCACAGTTTTAATGAATAAATAGTCGTCTTAATCGTGTTTTGGTCTTAATTGCAGGTAGATCCAAAGTCCAAGGGCAAAGAGGGAATAAGAGCCTAATTCATCCCAATTTATGGTAATTAATCCCGCAATTACTTGGAGGCCAGGCAAAGGATTTTCTAGAACATGCATTAAACCTAGACTCCTGAGCTGTCAGACAAATAGTCGGGCGAAAATACTAGAAATAGGATATATCTGGAAGCAGCTAGAAGCCAGACGGACGCGTGGACAAAAACCAGGGACCTACGTCCCTGGTATTGCCGAGAATCCGCGGCAAACCTTGAGAAAACGCGGCAATCCTGTGGAGCCACGCGTCGATTTTTGACGCGTGGCCCCGTCTCGTCTTCTGGGTCCTTCTGAGCCCTATAAATAGCCCTGCAGAGAGCCAAACCGAGAGCAGATTTCGTTTTTAGGAGCAGGTGCAGATTTTAGGAGTAGTGTAGGTGAGTGTTCTTCATTTCTTATATTTTCTTTTCTTTTTAGATCATTGTAGTAGGGCTGAGTGATTCATAGAGAGAGAGATTGAGAGGGATTGATGTAATAGAGAGTGACACTCTATGTAAAGGTGCCTCCTTTCTCCTCCATTGTAATCTCCTTCACCTTCTAACATGATTTCTTGCTAGTTTTTCTTCTCATGGCAATCTAACTACTAACCACTAACCATCTAACCACTTACTTGATAATCCACATGAATCGGGTTGCCTCTACAAGGCCTTGTTCTTGCAAGAGCCATTGATGGCCAAAGATGATGGGTTCTAACATCTAACTTGCTAACTTGCTAACTTGCTAACCAAGCTAACTCTCTTTTATTTTATGCTCTTTTATTTCATGTTAGTAGTGTAATGAGTGATGCTTGTATTGGCTTGTTCTTGATACAATGTTTTGTTTGTTATGAACCATCCATGAGCCATGCTTTGTATCGTCTCTTTGAAGCCAAGGATTGTGATGACAGAGGATCAAAATGTGAGGCAACTATCTCGAAGAGGTTAGCATGGTTAGTGGAGCACTTAGTAGTTAGTAGCCATGAGTTTTCTTTTATCTTGTTTTAGAAATCGTTTTCCAAAAATCTTTCTATCATTTTCTTCGTTGTTTTCACCGCCTTCTTAGTTCACCTTTGTTCCATCTCCTTTTCTATTTGTTTTCAAACCACTTCTCTTTTGTTTTCTTATCGCCATTTTCATCACTCTCCTCACCTACCACATTCTTGATTTCATTTTCTTTTCTTTTTCATTCTTTTTCATTCTTTCAACAAAGAAGAAGTGTTAACAACTGACGTGAATAGAGACTGTCAATGCTTCTATCACCTCCCTTCCCTGTGGATACGACCCGTTAAGCCAATGCTATAACGGAAGTATCGAGGGTACACTAAGCACATTCGAGCTTTTCATCGATTCTACATAATACACACTTTTGAGTGCTAGTTTCCACCCCGATCACAAGGCGGTTGACACAATTGACTCTGAAAATAATTATGAAATTTGGAAATTTGATGGGGTGGAATTTTTAAAAATGATCATACATACATTTTAGTGGGTTATACAAGAGAGATTTCAGGTGGATTCCTCCGAATTCTACAAAAAGTAGATTGGGCCACATTCCGTGGGCCACATTCCGTGGACCAATTAGACCACCACCGGAACCACCACCTTGAGGTAACATCTGCCTTCCCTTTCTTCTTTTTTATGCATACATGCATTCATTCATACATTGAGGACAATGCATGAGGTAAGTGAGGGGGAGGGTTTACTAACATACTAACATAGGTAGAAACTAACAAAATTTTCAAAAAAAAATGAAAAAAAGGGGACAATATTTTGACTTATCTTTTGAAAGAAATCTAAGTTAGTCTTAAGAATTAGGAAAATCATGATTAGGATTTCTAAAAACTTGGTCAAAATAAATAAATTGTTGAATTTTTAGGTATAGGAGAAAAAAATTGAATAAGTAGTTAATCTTGATTTTTACCTTAATGAAATATGCATACCTAATACATTTACATATCTAGGATTCTAAGACAAAGGCTCTTGTGCCCTATAAAAAATTAAAAAAAATAAAATAATAAAAAAAGAAGTTCACTAATTAAGTTGGATACATGTGCCTCAAGAAGCATCAGTTTTCATGCCTAAAGGTAATTTTATATTAGTTTTGTGGCCTGGTTCACTCGAATTTAAGTTCGTGGGGTGTTTTCTCACCTGGTGCCCTAAAACCGACCGGTTTGGGAGCCACCGACTTTAAGTTCGCTACATGGTGGATTAGAAAGCCTAAGGAAACTAAGAAAAATTATTTATATATGTACTAACACATCTAATAGTCAATTAGTTGGTATGAGGGCCTCAAGAAGCTTTGATACTTACACGAAAGAAAATTAGATGAGTTATACATATTAAAAAAATGAAAAAAAAATAAAATAAAGAAGAAAGGGCATGAGAGTCCAAGTTAAAGAATTCTTAGTAAAGATTCACAAGGATGCATATGACTTAGGGTAACGAAAGAGACTATACAAAAATTCAATTTTTACCCTTACCTAAAATGGATAACAATTTACTATATAAAGACTAAGTTTAAGCATGAATAAAAATGATAATCCTAAAAACTTATAGATTACTTAGTTTCTTCAAACATATTTTAAATATTTTCCTTCTTATGGATTTTGTGGGTGTAATCCGCTGAAAACCCTCACGAGACAACACTCGTCCTCTAGGGTAACCTAGGGGTTAAGGGCTTGTTGCACATGCTAAGTGCAACCGTGATGCCTACGAAAGTGAGTTAGCTAGATTAGTTTTTCTTTTTCTTTTTTATTTTTACTCGAGTACGAGCAAAAAGATAAGTGTGGGGGTGTGATAGGTAGTAAAAAGTGCATATTTATCACTACATTTACTATTACATTTTCCTATTTATTCCTATAATTTTGCACTATTACTAATGTTTTATTATTTATTGTGTGCAGGCCTTGAGTAATAAAAAAATAAAGAAATAAAAGCCCAAAAGAATCCCAAAAAGCCCATGTCCAAGCCTAATGCAAAAGTTGCAATTACCAAGTGCCAAAGTTGCAGTTAACATGTGCAAAATTTGCAATTACTAAAAGAAGAGGAAAGGGATAGACTTCTACTCAATCCTAATCACTTGCAGGACAAGGATAAAGATAAAAGGAGGAGAGTACAAAGATGAAATTCATTTTAAATGATTTGGAAGATTTGAATTTAGGGTAACATGCTTCCCAAGTTATCCCAAAATTTCAAAATAAAGAGTCAGGATGACAGATCTAAAAGGATAGACCCAGATGGACGGACCAGAGGAGGCCACGCGCGAAAGCGCGTGGCCAGGGACAAAGTTAAGGCCGCGGAAACACGGCCCAAGCCCGAAGGTTGGTGGTTATTTAATTAAGGAACGTCTTTTGACGGAAAACCTCCCACCAACCTTGCCCTGACCTGGCTGATTAGCTTGTGGTCAAAGTCTACATTAAACCTCCTGTGGACAGTCTAACCAGTTAGGAGTCGTCTAGGTCTAGGTCTACCCTAACTTAGGTTAGAATTTTTTCTTTCTTGTTTGTTTATTTGTGTGTTTTTCTTTCTTTTTGTTTGTATTCCATTGTGTGATATGTCTTATAATAATAATTTTTCCAACTATAATAATAATCCATATTATACATCAAACTCTTTTTCGGATATTACCAACCCGGCATATCATGACTTTAACCAACCTAGTGTGCCGGATTGGTCTTATCCGAATCCATATAACCCATGTCCCCCATCGTATGACTATAATTTCCATAACGATATCAACTCTTCACAGAGTCAGTGGGGATTCACCTACCCCGAGTCTAATTTTCAACCACAGTGTCCTCCTTCTCCACCTAGTCCACACTATTTTCAAGAGTCATACTCAGTTCCACCAGTCCAAAATAGAAAACAATCAATTTTGGAACGGAGTATGCGTGAGTCCAAACAACAATCACAAAATCTGATGGACTCACAATTTCAATACCACTTCCAAAACAACTCTTCATTTTTTCAACAAGACAATGAACCCATCAACTATGAAAAGATGCTAGAAGCCATGACACATGCTCAAAATGCTAGAAATCGTGACATAGATATGATGGTCGAATCTCTATGTTCCCACCGTCCTGATGTCACTTACCATTCTGTTAGAGCCGAAGAGTCATGTTGTTTTGGAAATCAAAATTCTATTTCAGAACAACCATTTGAACTTGCCCAAACTCCAAATTTTGAAAAAGATATTGATAGTTTGGCTAGTTTTCCTTTTCCTGAAATAGAACTTGAAAATGATTATGATCCTGAACCCCAAATTAGTGATTCAATTCTATTTCCTGATTCGATTATGACTCCGGTATCATCACCTGACTTCAATCTTTTCCCGGAGTCAACATTGGATCCTGTACCAATTCATAAAGAAATTGAATCACCCATCTTTGAGGATCATGTTGAACTTGACCAACTTTACAATTTTGAAAATCCCATGGATAAATTGGCAAGTTCTCCAATTTTTGATATTGAACTCAATGAGATATGTCACATAGATTCTCAAATCTGTGATCCAGTTCAACTTTCTGAATCAATCTTGACTCCTGTTTTGTTACCAAACTTGAGTAATATTTTAGAGTCAGTTTTGATTCCTCCACCTATCATTCCTGAACTGGAATCACCCATATTAGGTCACGTTCCATTGTTGGAAAATACATGTGGACTGGAGTTTCAACTTTTTGACTTGGACCCAATTTCTGAACCTATTTTGACTCTTGAACCTTTACTTGACTTAAGTTACCTTCCTGAGTCGGTATTAGTTCCTGTACTTCCTGAGTCCAAGTCAATCATTCTATCATTTCATACTCCTTTCTGGGACGAGGTGGTTGACAAATTTGACTTCGAAATCAATTATGGAATATGAAAATTAGATGGGGTTAAATATTTAATAAAGATCCTTTATGGATACATCTTTTTAGCGGGTTATATTAAAGTAATTTCTGGTGGGTTCCTCGAGACCCAAGAAAAGTTGATTGGGCCGCGTTTCGTGGACCAATCAGACCACCACCGGAACCACCACCTTAAGGTAACCTTTTCCTTCCCTTTCGTCTTTTTCATGCATCTATGCATTAATTCATACATTGAGGACAATGCATGAGATAGGTGTGGGGGAGGGTCTAACATAACTTTTCTTTTTCTCTTAAAAAAAAAAAAATTAACACTTTTCTTTACTTTTAAAAAAAAACTTTTTGAAAAATAGAAACAATATTTTGACTTATTTTTGTAAGAAATTAAGTTAATTTTAAGGAATAGGAAAATCCAAATTAGGATTTCTTATACTTGGTCAAAATAAGATTATTTGTTTGATTTATAGAGTTAGGAAGATAATTTGTCAATGTAATTTAGTCTTGATCTTTACCTTGATGAAATATGAACACTTCATACACTTACACACTTAGGGTTCAAAAACAAAGATTCTTATGCCTTATAAAAAATATATATATATAAACAAATCTAATTATTGATTAGCTAGGTGCTTTGGCCTAAGAAAGCCTTAGTATTTATGCAAAAGATAATTAGATAAGTTTGAAGAAAAAAAAAACAAGTCTAATTATTGACTAGCTAGGTGCTTTGGCCTAAGCAAGCCTTGGTATTTATGCGAAAGATGATTAGATAAGTTTGAAAAGAAAAACCCTCTGATTAAGCTGGGTATTTGTGCCTAATAAAGCATAAGTATTCACGCCTAAAAGAGGTTCATATAATAAAATCCTTAGTTTTGTGGCCTTGTTTGCTCGAGTCCTTAAGTCCTAGGGGTGTCTTCTCACCTAGTGCCCTAAGACCGTCTGGTTTGGGAGTCATCGATTAAAGGCTCATTACATGGGCAGATTAGAAAGCCTAATAAAACTAAGGAATAATACCACCAAAAAAAAAGTATATATATAAAAATAAATAAGGCATAAGAGTTAGAGTTAATGAACCCTTAGTCAAAATTTTCACAGTCACAAGTGCATATGACTTAGGGTAAAGTAATAGACTAGATGAGAAGTACAATTTGACTCCTTACTTTGATTGATAACAATTTTTGAATAGAGACTAAGTTTAGGAATGAAAAATTCGGCTTTCCTATAACTTATAGATTGCTTAGATCTTACAATCATATTTCAAATATTTTTCTCTTTCAAAATGCTTTTCGAAAATACTAACTCTTTATTTCTCTTTCTTTATGGATTTTGTGGGTGTAATCTGCTGAAAACCCTCACGAGACAAAACTCGTCCTCTAGGGGGAACCTAGAGGTTTAACGGCTTGTTGCACATGCTCAGTGCAATCGCGCTACCAGCGAAAGTGGTCTAATAATCCTTAGTATAATTTAGTTGTTTTGCTCGAGGACGAGCAAAAGATAGGTATGGGGGTGTGATTGGTTGCTAATGTTGCATATTTAATGTCACATTTCCATACTTATTTTAGAATAAAAGCCTGCATTGTCCTAATTATTTGTTTAATTTATTTGCAGGCCTAATCCTTAAGGAGATGAAGAGAAATGAGCCCAAAAGCCCACCATAATTCTGAATTAAATCAGAGTTAATTCGTACACATAAAATCAGGGCAAAATCAAGAGGTTGAAACCGGTTGAGAAGAATCCTCTCAGAATCGATCGGTTAAAGCCAAGAATCCAAGGCCATTTCGTCAGAATCCGGAGCTCAAACGACAAAATCAACAAAGGATAAAGCCAGAAGAAACCTCCGGAGAGACCCACCAACAGGGTGTGGCCACCTGGCCACACCCTGGCCGCGGAAACGCGGCTTTAGCCGCGTCTCCGCGGCAATCTTGGGGAGTTAGGGGGAGCGTTTGCTCCCCCGACCTCCCCGGGATTCTGGTTGTTGGGTTTTGGCCTATAAAAGGGCAATTGTTGTGCTGAAATTGGACGTCAAGGCAGATTAGGATTTAGCCTAGTTTTAATTCTTTGTAGTTTAGGTTTTTCTTTTCTTGTTATGTAATTTGTATGTAACTTAGGGTAGAAGAAGATTCATGTAAGTAAGAGAGAGAGGCTGAAATTAAGAGTGACACCGACGATGTACCCTCCTCCTTTCTTCCATTGTCTCTGAAATTAATAAAGGTAAAAGTTCTTTTTATGTTTGTATTTTCTTTTGTTTCGTCTTCCTCTTCTACTTTACCTTGGTTGTTGTTGTTGAGTGTACAAGTGAATTTCAAAGCAAGTATAACTAAGCTACGTGAGAGCCAGCGATAGTTCATGAAGACGTTCTCCTCTTCCAAGATCCGCATCACTTCGTTCTTGCTAGGCTTGACGATATAATGTGCACGGGGACTGAGCTCGAGCTTATGATCTATGCGTTGAACGCCTCTGAAGCAAAGGTAGAACATGCAACGATTTCCAAGTAAGTCATCAATCAACCTAGGTAAGTATTTCTACACTTTTCTTTCTTTCTTTTCCTTTCTTTCTTAGTTTAGATCACCAACCATCTCTTCCAACTCTTTCTTCTCCACTTCATTGTACATACTCGCTTCATTGTTTTCTGATTTTTCCAACTTCTCATTCTTCCACTTTCTTCTAACTTTAATATAACTTTCTTTTTCTTTTTTATTAACTTTAAAAACAGAGAAGAACTTTCATTTTATTTTCTTAAAAGATTTCAATAAAGAACTGTAACGCTTCCATCGCAAACCCTCCTTGTGGATCACGACCCGCATAGCCACTTGCTATAGCGGAAGAATTGAGCACTTGCACATCTTCTTTCTTAAGTTCTATAATCTCGTATTTTGTGTGCAGGTTTAGCCTCAATCAAATTTTGGCGCCGTTGCCGGGGAGGGTAACATGTTTTTTTTTAAATCTGAATTTTTTTGAAATTTTTTAGAACTAAACGAATTTTCTTCTCTATTGCAGGTTACAGGGCAATCAAAGCAGGAAATTAATATTGCAGTGACATACAAGTGGCCTTGGGCCTCTGCTCTAAAAAGCAGAGACCAAGAGCCCTCTGAATTGCCGCGTTTCCATGGCAAAAGCCGCGGATCCGCGGGAAGGACGAGTTGACTACTAACAGCTTTTTGCAGGGCTGCTTAGTTTGCAAAATTCTAGTTTGCTGCAACTTTAATTTTTCTTATATGCCATAACATAAGCCTGCTAATAATCAACAGTAAAATATTTGTTGAAAAGATAAAAAATTGATTAGACATTTGCATTTTAGGCACGTGTCTTTTTAATTCCTTTATTTTTTACTGTTGAAGAGTGCTGGAGCAAGGTATGCTTGCATTGCATCTAGAATAGGACTATCTCTTGGTTGATTTATATCGCTTAGAGTGCATCTTATTTATCTTGTACACTTGCACAAAAACTGATCTTAAGGGCACCACCCAATAATAAGATAAGGTGGGGATTTAATCACCCTTTCTTAGCCCAAAAATCAGAATCCAAGCACTCACTAACCCAAGCCTAACTTAAAATGAGTAGACGTTGGCCCTAGGGACATCTCGGACTCAATTAGGAGATTATCCTAAGGGGGAAAGATGTTGGAACTTGACTCTTGCCAAATCAGTGTCTAGGAAAGGGATTAAGGGCCGAAAGCCTGAAGGTTGGTGGTTATTTAATTAAGGAACGTCTTTTGACGGAAAACCTCCCACCAACCTTGCCCTGACCTGGCTGATTAGCTTGTGGTCAAAGTCTACATTAAACCTCCTGTGGACAGTCTAACCAGTTAGGAGTCGTCTAGGTCTAGGTCTACCCTAACTTAGGTTAGAATTTTTTCTTTCTTGTTTGTTTATTTGTGTGTTTTTCTTTCTTTTTGTTTGTATTCCATTGTGTGATATGGCTTATAATAATAATTTTTCCAACTATAATAATAATCCATATTATACATCAAACTCTTTTTCGGATATTACCAACCCGGCATATCATGACTTTAACCAACCTAGTGTGCCGGATTGGTCTTATCCGAATCCATATAACCCATGTCCCCCATCGTATGACTATAATTTCCATAACGATTTTAACTCTTCACAGAGTCAGTGGGGATTCACCTACCCCGAGTCCAATTTTCAACCACAGTGTCCTCCTTCTCCACCTAGTCCACACTATTTTCAAGAGTCATACTCAGTTCCACCAGTCCAAAATAGAAAACCATCAATTTTGGAACGGAGTATGCGTGAGTCCAAACAACAATCACAAAATCTGATGGACTCACAATTTCAATACCACTTCCAAAACAACTCTTCATCTTTTCAACAAGACAATGAACCCATTAACTATGAAAAGATGCTAGAAGCCATGACTCATGCTCAAAATGCTAGAAATCGTGACATAGATATGATGGTCGAATCTCTACGTTCCCACCGTCCTGATGTCACTTACCATTCTGTTAGAGCCGAAGAGTCATGTTGTTTTGGAAATCAAAATTCTATTTCAGAACAACCATTTGAACTTGCCCAAACTCCAAATTTTGAAAAAGATATTGATAGTTTGGCTAGTTTTCCTTTTCCTGAAATAGAACTTGAAAATGATTATGATCCTGAACCCCAAATTAGTGATTCAATTCTATTTCCTGATTCGATTATGACTCCGGTATCATCACCTGACTTCAATCTTTTCCCGGAGTCAACATTGGATCCTGTACCAATTCATAAAGAAATTGAATCACCCATCTTTGAGGATCATGTTGAACTTGACCAACTTTATAATTTTGAAAATTCCATGGATAAATTGGCAAGTTCTCCAATTTTTGATATTGAACTCAATGAGATATGTGACCTAGATTCTCAAATCTGTGATCCAGTTCAACTTTCTGAATCAATCTTGACTCCCGTTTTGTTACCAAACTTGAGTAATATTTTAGAGTCAGTTTTGATTCCTCCACCTATCATTCCTGAACTGGAATCACCCATATTAGGTCACGTTCTATTGTTGGAAAATACATGTGGACTGGAGTTTTAACTTTTTGACTTGGACCCAATTTCTGAACCTATTTTGACTCTTGAACCTTTACTTGACTTAAGTTACCTTCCTGAGTCGGTATTAGTTCCTGTACTTCCTGAGTCCAAGTCAATCATTCTATCATTTCATACTCCTTTCTGGGACGAGGTGGTTGACAAATTTGACTCCGAAATCAATTATGGAATATGAAAATTAGATGGGGTTAAATATTTAATAAAGATCCTTTATGGATACATCTTTTTAGTGGGTTATATTAAAGTAATTTCTGGTGGGTTCCTCCAAGACCCAAGAAAAGTTGATTGGGCCGCGTTTCGTGGACCAATCAGACCACCACCGGAACCACCACCTTAAGGTAACCTTTTCCTTCCCTTTCGTCTTTTTCATGCATCTATGCATTAATTCATACATTGAGGACAATGCATGAGATAGGTGTGGGGGAGGGTCTAACATAACTTTTCTTTTTCTTAAAAAAAAAAAAAATTAACACTTTTCTTTACTTTAAAAAAAAACTTTTTGAAAAATAGAAACAATATTTTGACTTATTTTTGTAAGAAATTAAGTTAATTTTAAGGAATAGGAAAATCCAAATTAGGATTTCTTATACTTGGTCAAAATAAGATTATTTGTTTGATTTATAGAGTTAGGAAGATAATTTGTCAATGTAATTTAGTCTTGATCTTTACCTTGATGAAATATGCACACTTCATACACTTACACACTTAGGGTTCAAAAACAAAGATTCTTATGCCTTATAAAAAATATATATATATATAAACAAATCTAATTATTGATTAGCTAGGTGCTTTGGCCTAAGAAAGCCCTAGTATTTATGCAAAAGATAATTAGATAAGTTTAAAAAAAAACAAGTCTAATTATTGACTAGCTAGGTGCTTTGGCCTAAGCAAGCCTTGGTATTTATGCGAAAGATGATTAGATAAGTTTGAAAAGAAAAACCTCTGATTAAGCTGGGTATTGTGCCTAATAAAGCATAAGTATTCACGCCTAAAAGAGGTTCATATAATAAAATCCTTAGTTTTGTGGCCTTGTTTGCTCGAGTTCTTAAGTCCTAGGGGTGTCTTCTCACCTGGTGCCCTAAGACCGTCTGGTTTGGGAGTCATCGATTAAAGGCTCGTTACATGGGCAGATTACAAAGCCTAATAAAACTAAAGAATAATACCACCCAAAAAAAGTATATATATAAAAATAAATAAGGCATAAGAGTTAGAGTTAATGAACCCTTAGTCAAAATTTTCACAGTCACAAGTGCATAAGACTTAGGGTAAAGTAATAGACTAGATGAGAAGTACAATTTGACTCCTTACTTTGATTGATAACAAATTTTTGAATAGAGACTAAGTTTAGGAATGAAAAATTCGGCTTTCCTATAACTTATAGATTGCTTAGATCTTACAATCATATTTCAAATTTTTCTCTTTCAAAATGCTTTTCGAAAATACTAACTCTTTATTTCTCTTTCTTTATGGATTTTGTGGGTGTAATCCACTGAAAACCCTCACGAGACAAAACTCGTCCTCTAGGGGGAACCTAGAGGTTTAATGGCTTGTTGCACATGCTCAGTGCAATCGCGCTACCTGCGAAAGTGGTCTAATAATCCTTAGTATAATTTAGTTGTTTGCTCGAGGACGAGCAAAAGATAGGTATGGGGGTGTGATTGGTTGCTAATGTTGCATATTTAATGTCACATTTCCATACTTATTTTAGAATAAAAGCCTGCATTGTCCTAATTATTTGTTTAATTTATTTGCAGGCCCAATCCTTAAGGAGATGAAGAGAAATGAGCCCAAAAGCCCACCAGAATTCTGAATTAAATCAGAGTTAATTCGTACAAATAAAATCAGGGCAAAATCAAGAGGTTGAAACCGGTTGAGAAGAATCCTCTCAGAATCGATCGGTTAAAGCCAAGAATCCAAGGCCATTTCGTCAGAATCCGGAGCTCAAACGACAAAACCAACAAAGGATAAAGCCAGAAGAAACCCCGGAGAGACCCACCAACAGGGTGTGGCCAGGCCGCGGAAACGCAGCTTTTGCCGCGTTTCCGCGGCAATCTTGGGGAGTTAGGGGAAGCGTTTGCTCCCCCGACCTCCCCGGGATTCTGGTTGTTGGGTTTTTGGCCTATAAAAGGGCAATTGTTGTGCTGAAATTGGACGTCAAGGCAGATTAGGATTTAGCCTAGTTTTAATTCTTTGTAGTTTAGGTTTTTCTTTTCTTGTTATATAATTTGTATGTAACTTAGGGTAGAAGAAGATTCATGTAAGTAAGAGAGAGAGGCTGAAGTTGAGAGTGACACCGACGATGTACCCTCCTCCTTTCTTCCATTGTCTCTGCAATTAATAAAGGTAAAAGTTCTTTTTATGTTTGTATTTTCTTTTGTTTCGTCTTCCTCTTCTACTTTACCTTGGTTGTTGTTGTTGAGTGTACAAGTGAATTCCAAACAAGTATAACTAAGCTACGTGAGAGCCAGCGGTAGTTCATGAAGACGTTCTCCTCTTCTAAGATCTGCATCACTTCGTTCTTGCTAGGCTTGACGATATAATGTGCACGGGGACTGAGCTCGAGCTTATGATCTATGCGTTGAACGCCTCCGAAGCAAAGGTAGAACATGCAACGGTTTCCAAGTAAGTCATCAATCAACCTAGGTAAGTATTTCTACACTTTTCTTCTTTCTTTTCTTTCTTTCTTAGTTTAGATCACCAACCATCTCTTCCAACTCTTTCTTCTCCACTTCATTGTACATACTCGCTTCATTGTTTTCTGATTTTTCCAACTTCTCATTCTTCCACTTTCTTCTAACTTTAATATAACTTTCTTTTTCTTTTTTATTAACTTTAAAAATAGAGAGAACTTTCGTTTTATTTTCTTAAAAGATTTCAATAAAGAACTGTAACGCTTCCATCGCAAACCCTCCTTGTGGATCACGACCCGCATATCCACTTGCTATAGCGGAAGAATTGAGCACTTGCACATCATCTTTCTTAAGTTCTATAATCTCGTATTTTGTGTGCAAGTTTAGCCTCAATCACCATCTCATGAGTCTAGAGGTTACCAATAAGACTGATGAGCTCCATCTCGTCTTTGTCGTTCAATTCCTTTAAGGTGGTAGCTTTGATTTCCCATGATGAAGGGAGTGCACGAATCACCTTACACACCTTATAGTCATTGTTGATTTTATCACCTAGAGAAGCAAGAGCATTTATTATTTTAGTAAACTTAGTAATCATATTATCAATAGATTCATTTTCACGCATTCTAAAACTTTCATATTGGGAATGCAAGAGATCAATTTTAGCTCTCTTGACTTGTAATTTTCCCTCATGAGTGACCAATAAGTGTTGCCAAATCTCATAGGCGGATTTGCAATAGATAACCCGTGTTAAGGCATCCTCATTTAATGCTAAAAGCAAGGCACTTTGAGCCTTCGAATTTAAATCAACTTCCTTGGAGGTAAGATCGGACCAAGTGTCCTCCTCACCTACAGGTGCACTATAGGGCTTGGTCAAAGACATAGTAACTTGGCTACCTAGATATTGCAAAAATATGTTCATCCTAACTTTTCATATGGGAAAGTTAAGTCCATCAAATTTGGGAGGGGTCTTAATATTATCGGCCATCTTTACTAGTCGATGAATGAAGATATAAAAATAGTGATTAGCAACTTATAGGATCTCTCTGAGGTTGTAAAGCCAAAAACTAGAGTCCTACCTCTGATACCAATTGAAATCACACCTAGAGGGAGGGTGAATAGGTGTAATGCTAATCAATATACAAATAATGCACAAATTAAAAATGAGATGATGTAACGATCACTCAAAGCAAGATTAGAAGCCGTATACCCCGTGAAGGACTCTGAACTTCTTCCTCGTGATTCCTCTAAATAAGAGTTTGAGGTGCGCAATGCAATCTTGTTGTAAGAGTATAAATCAACAATATAAGAATGAATGAATAGAAAGTAAAAGATACAAGTAAACCAATCGCAAACACAGAGATTTGTTTCGAGGTAAGAGCACCCAGCTCTACATCCCCGCCTTCACCCAGAAGGATTTTGCGATCGACTAGAACTTCCACAAAGGATTATAATCAATGGGGAGTACCCAACTCCTCAATCACACTCCTCTAGTCCAGAGCTAGTGTAGCTACAAGTACAATAATCACTTGGTGATCAAAAGACCACAAACTCTTTTTTAAAAAACTTTTCTTTACAAAGCCCTAAAGAATAATATATAGGATTGAAGCTCAAGATTTGTAAGTGAAAATAAAACAAAGTAGAAGAGAGATTTGATTCAAAAATTTCAGAAATAAAACAGAGATTAGAGCACAAAAGACTGAGAGTAAAATACTTCTTTCAAGAATACTCAAACTTTGAAAACTTTTTAATAGTTGTTGTTTTTCACTTCAACCCCAACCACCCCTATATATAGGATTTAGGTAGGGATTAAAGTGTAAACATCTATCTGGACTAAGCAGGTATAATTTGACCAAATTTAATATAATCCATGTTTTAAAATAAAACCACATTTTTAAACAGGTTAAAAATCTAGCCGTTTGGCCAGAGATACAGAGCACGGTAGACCGGCCGGTCGACCGATTTTCAAATAATATGACCATTGGCTAACCCGGTCGACCGGCCAAAACAGAGAGTTTGGGTCTATCAGTCGGTCGGCCGCTCGGTCGACCGTAACGGGGGTCCGGTCGACCGCTCGGTCGATCGGAGAACGTGCACACCTACACACCCCATAGGTCAGGACTGCGGTCGACCGCTCGGTCGACCGTTTTGACCTTTCACAGAGCCGGTCGACCGCCAGGCCGACTGCAACAGGTCACAAGCAGAAAATAGGTTAGAATTCTGATTTGAAGATATGTTATTTTCAAAGGGATTTTTGTAAAGGCTTTGTAAAATACAATAAGCTAAGTATGAATATACTGAAATAGGACTTAAAGTATTTTATCAAGAGTCAAAAATAATCTTTTGAAAACACAAGCCATTTTGTGTGTGTAGGGTTCTTGAGCTTTAATACTATATACTATTCTTTAACAAACTAATAACACAATGATCCATAGGTAGGCGTCTTTGAACCGCGTTGCTGAGCGTAGGATGAGCTAAAGTCTCTTATCCTATGAGTGAGTCCTCATGAGCCATCAACCTTGTAATATGCTTGAGACTTCGTGAGCCATCAAGACTTGTACTAACCTGAAATTCGTATTAGAAGCTCTATTAGTACCAAATAGATTTTATATGGCTTGTTATCATCAAAACGCATAAACCGGAGAGTGTAACCTTTGGGCCAACATCAACCTGCTTCCATTCTCAGTTTATCAACAACTCGGGTTGGGCGATCTTAGTCCAACTCGAGTCACAATCCAACTGGCTGACCGTTCTGTGAAAGTTTCAAAGAGGAAAATTAATGATGTTCTTATCTGGGTCGAAGAGTTTGCTACCCAGTTGATTTCATAGTTTTTGAGACACAACCTGTGTCTAATCCTAGGGCTTAAACTCCTTTATCCTAGGGCGTCCATTCCTTACTACTGCAAATGCTATTATCAATTGTAGGAATGGGTCTATGAGATTAACCTTTGGGGACGACTAGAAAAGTCAATGTCTTCAACCTAGAAAAATAATCTCATAAGATAAGAGACCAAACATTTGAGATAAACTTTGTTGAAAACAATTGTGATAGATAAAGAAAGTGAAGGTAGAGAGAATGAGTCTCTATTTCTTAATGAATTATTTTAGAATGAAGGCGATTATCTTAATGAGAAGACATATGTCGGAGATCCAAATTTTAGAGTACCCTTTTAAAAAGGGAAATTTGATTTGAATATCTTCACTTTTGATGAGCCAACCAATAATATATCGTATGAGAATATAATTCAAGAACCTTTGATTGACATACTCTTTGAAAACCTCTTCGAAGAAGAACTCATGTGTTTGGAGAACCAACTAGGGATATTTTGATTAATTACACACCTCCAAGGGAAAGTGTTGACCTAAGTTGTGAGATGTGTGAAACTGAGTTAGAATTCTTAGGCATTCATAGCAAGAAAGTTCCAACTAAGAAGTATGGTGGTGATTAATTTTTGAATAATTAATGTAAAAATATGAGGAAGAAAAACCTAAAGAAGGTGAGACTAGGGAAAAAGAGAGCTAAAATGACAAAAAAATTGGCCTCCCCACTATGCCCTATAAAGAAGACCCATTGGAATGATGGGAAGAGAGCTAGAGGGATGAGACCAAAAAAGATCTAGGTGTGGGAGAAACTTGATGTTGTATATTTTTGTATAATATATGCACCTCTTTTACATTTCGTTTCATGCATCTATACATTTCTTTCATACATTGGGGACAATGCATGAGTTAAGAGTGGGGGAAGGCTCTAACATGATTAATATAGTTAAAAAAAAAGAGAAGACAAAGAATATATATATATAAACTTTTTGAAAGGTAAGTACAATATTTTGATACCTTTTTTGTAAGAAATTAAGTCAATTTTAAGGAATAGGAAAATCATAATTAAGATTTCTTTTACTTGGTCAAAATAAGATGACTTGTTTGATTTTCAGGGTTAGGAAGAAAATTGATGGAAGCAATGTAGTCTTGATCTTTACCTTGAAGAAATACGCACACCTTATACACTTACACACTTAGGGTTCAAAAACAAAGACTCTTATGCCTTATAACAAAAAAGAAGAGAAAAAAATATATATGTATATTGATGAAAAATAAACAAATCTAATTATTGATAAGCTAGGTGCTTTGGCCTAAGAAAGCCTGGGTATTTATACAAAAGATAATTAGATAAGTTTGAAAAAAAAAAAAAATATATATATATATATATATATATATATATATATATATAAATCTTCTGATTAAGCTGGGTATTTGTGCCTCATGAAGCATAAGTATTCACGCCTCAAAGGGGTACAATTTATAAATAAAACTCTTAGTTTCGTGGCCTTGTCTGCTCGAGTGTTTAAGTCCTTAGGGGTGTTTTCTCACCTGGTGCCCTAAGACTGTCCAGTTTGGGTGTCACCGACTAAAGGCTCGTTACATGGGCAGATTAGAAAGCTTAATGGAATTGAGGAATAAATATCACCAAAAAAATATAAATAAGTCATAGGAGTTAATTTTAAAGAACCCTTAGTCAAACTTCATGGTCACGAAAGTGCATATCACTCAGGGTAAAATAATAGACTAGATAAGAAATACAATTTGACTCCTCACTTTGATTGATGACATATTTTTGAATAGAGACTAAGCTTAGGAATGAAAATTTAATATTCCTATAACTTAAAAATTACTTAAACTCTCACAAATATATTTCAAATATTTTCTCTTTTCAAAATGCTTTCCGAAAATACTAACATTTTTTCTTCCTTTATGGATTTTGTGGGTGCAATCCACTGAAAACCCTCACGAGACAAAACTCGTCCTCTAGGGGTAACTTAGAGGTTTAACGGCTTGTTGCACATGCTCAATGCATTCGAGTGGCCTGCGAAAGTGGTCTAAAATTGATTAGAGTTAGTTTTGATATTTTGCTCGAGGATGAGCAAAAGATAAGTGTGGCGGTGTGATCGGTCACATATATTGTATATATATTGTCACATTACCATGTTTATTATCTATAATCCTACTAATAAGTCTTATTTTTCTTTTATAAAGTGCAGGCCTATTGCTAAAGGAAAGGGAAGAGAAACAAGCCCAAAAGCCCATCAACTTCTGATTTAATTCAGAATTAATTCGAAATCAGAAAATCAGGACAGATTATGGCAAATCAGGGAGGTTGGAAACTGGTTAATTTGATTTTATCAAAATTCAAATCAGAAGCTTGAGAATCACCAAAGATTAGATCAGAATCAGAGATAAACAGTAATTCCAGCTAGACAAAAGGAAGTCAAATCCCATGCCAGCCATATCTCCACCAGGATGTGGCCACTTGGCCACATCCTGGCTGTCGATCCGCGGCAAAAGCCACGGATCCGCGGCTTATTGGTGGAGATAAGGGGAGAGTTTGCTCCCCTTATCTACTCACTCCTTTCCCTCTGGGTTTTTGTCTATAAAGGCAGGGTTTTGTACTGAAAAAGGGAGCGAATACTAGGAATTCTTGTTCATTTTTAGGGTTTTAGGAGTATTGTTAGATAGTTCAGAGAAGTTGTATCTCCTCTTTATTTTTCAAATTAGACCAGCAAAGAGAGAAGAGTGGAATTGAGTGTGTAATTCATCTTTGAAGTGACAATCAAAGGAGCTTCAACTCGCTTATTCAACTCAACTCAAATTCAGTATGTTTATGTTTGATTTTCATTCTCTTGTTTCTTTTCCTTTCATCATGAGTAACTAAATCATCTTCTGAGTTCACTAATTAATCTCTTCTACGTCCTCTCTCTTGATTGATTTTTAAGAAAGCAACTCTACCTGAGTTAAACTTCATTCTTGAAAGCACATGAGGATGTCTTTATTTTAAACTTGGACTTTCAAAGCACAAATCTTTTTAAACTATTTTTATTCCATACTTCCTTCTTCGCGCTTTATGGTTTAACATTCTCTTTTTAATGATGTGTTAAGAAAGGGCTTAAGATTTAAACCAAACCATCTTATTTGTTTTACTTGGACATTAAAAGAAACTAAAGGTTTTTGTCTATGTTAAAAGTGATGCACCCAAATGTTCTTAAGATAAGTACATAGTTGAGAAGAAAATTAGTGAGCCCAGATCTTTCCTTTATTAAAAACAACCAAACAATCTTCATCATTTTTAAAGATCACTTTTTCCAAAACCTTCTCTAAAATTTAAGTTTTTCTTTAAATCACTTCCCTTCTCTCCATTCTCTTTTCAACTAAAAAACCAGCACCATTTTTAGCTATCTAAACAAAAACACCGAAAAACTTCTTCCACATTCCTCCTCGTGGACATGACCCATTAGCCAAAAGCAAGACGATAATTCTTATCACTTTCAATCCATAATCAATTACACCCAAATTGAAGGAATTGATTTTGAGTAAAACTTTGCACCCATAGCACGACTTGAGGCCATACAGATGACACTTGCTTTACTTATTTTAAAGATTTTAAGCTTTTTTAAATGGATATTAAAAGTGAATTTTTAATTGGTTTTATCAAATAGAAAGTGTATGTTGAACAACCCCCTAGTTTGTTAATTTTAAACTTGAAAAGGCTTTATGTGGTTTAAAACAAGCTCCAAAAGCTTGGTATGAAAGATTGAGTACTTTCCTTATTTTAAATAATTTTGTAAAAGGCAAAGTTGATACTACCTTGTTTACAAAGCATTAGTTAATGATTTCTTAATAGTGCAAATATATGTTGATGATATCATTTTTGGATCTATTAATGAAAAGCATTGTAAGGATTTTGAATCATGCATGAATAAAGAGTTTGAAATGAGTATGATGGGAGAGATCAACTATTTTCTTGGACTCCAAATCAAGTAAAAGGGTGATAGGATCTTCATCAATCAAGCTAAGTATACAAGAGAGTTTATCAAGAAATTTGAGCTTGAATATGTAAAGATACGCAAGACTCCCATGGCTACCACAACAAAGCTTGACAAAGATGAACAAAATAAAATCGTTAACATTAAACTTTATCGTAGCATGATTGGTAGTTTGCTTTACTTGATAGCTAGTAGGCCGGATATTATGTTTAGTATATGTCTATGTGCTAGATTTCAATCTTGCCTTAAAGAGTCTCACTTAATTACCGTAAAATGCATTATTAGATATCTTAAGGGCACTATTAGAATGGGTTTGTGGTATTCAAAAACTGAACAATTTTCAAAGATGAGTTTTTTTGATACTGACAATGCTGGTTGTAGAGTGGATAGGAAAAACACTAGTGAAACTTGTTAATTTCTGAAAATTATCTTGTTTCATAATCTTCTAAAAAAAATAAAATTCTATAGCCCTCTCAACCGCCGAGGCGGAGTATGTTGCGGCCGGGGCTTATTTTGCACAAGTACTTTGGATGAAACATACTCTCCTTGATTACGATTTGCATTTTGACTGTATTAATATTTTGTATAATACTAGTACCATTCATATAACCAAGAATACAAATCAATATATCAAGACCAAATACATAGAGATTAGATATCACTTTCTTAGAAATCATTATGAGAAAGGAGATATTGAAATTGATTATGTTTCTACTGATTTTTAATTAGCAAATATTTTTACTAAACTACTTGATTTTAATAAATTTTCTTTTATTTATGGTTAATTGAATGTTTGTATTATGAATTTATGAAACTTTCAATTGTTTCTCTTAAAAAAATACATGTACTTTTAATTGGTATCAATTCTTTTAAATTGGTATCTTGTCTTTCTACTATTGTATTTATTGGTATCTACTAATTTTAATTGGTTTATGAGTCCCTTTTTAATTTATGACAAAAATGTTGGCCCAAAAGGTTACACTCTCCATTTGTTTAGAGTTTTGATGATAACAAAACAAATAAGTGCTATTTGGTACTAATTAGTTTGTTTAGATAAGTTTCAGGTTAGTACCATATTTGGAGGCCATTCCTTAGCTATTGCAAGAATTTCTAGGTTCATGAAGCAAAGAAGGCTTTTTGCACATCAAGGAAGGAACATAGAAGAGAAGGCTCTAGCAAGGCATCGCATGGCTCAAGACTTCAAGATTGCTCAAGATAATTTATTAGATTTGTTTTTAGTTTAGAATTTTGTTAAAGAATAGTGAATAGGTTTGAAGCTCTATCACACACGTTTTTGCGCACATCTTGTTTCCTAACATAAATAGTTTGTATACAATCTTCAACCTACAAACTTACTTTGATATACATAATCATGTGTTTTAAGTTTTGTGTTTTATCAAAACTTATTTTGGTATTGGAATTTATGACAAAAACTATGATATACATATGTTTCATGTATATAGGATTATGCTTCAAAATGTTTAAATATCATGTTTTTGAATTTGGAAGAAGTTTTGGACAAAACGTATTTTCTATTCAAAATCCAAGTTTTAGAAAATACAGTTTTTGGTTTTTGGTAAAAATGATAAGAGACAAAAATAGTTCATATTGATTGATATTTGAGCTAAACTTTTTACCACATGTTTATATATCAATGCAAAATGATAAAACTATTTTTGGTGATATTTAGGAGTGTTAAAAGATTTTTCAAAATATTTTTAAAACAATTTTTCTGTCCATTCCAGACTTCATCCAGTCGACTAAGTCTTCTGACAAGTCGACTTGGCTAGAAGTCGGTCGACCGGGTCGGTCGACCGACGTGCACAAATCTGTGCACGTTTGGAAGTCTTTGGACGGTCGACCGTCCCGGTCGACCGGTCTGAGAGCAGAGCTCTCTGTTTGTTTGGGTCGACCGGGCCGGTCGACCGTAGCCTGCAATGGCTATTTTCTTTGAACTAGCGGTCGACCGGGCCGGTCGACCGTGCTAGCCGTTTGAACAGTAACGACTAGTTTTCTGAGCTGGTTTATTTTTGTCCTTTTCTCACTTAATTATGTTTAAGTGACATGTTTTGGTTCTAATACTTTCTGATTAGCCTTAAATATGTTTTATCTCCTAACCCTAGCCCTCTTCTATAAATAGGGGTGTTTAGGGAGAGGTTGGTTACTAGAAAAATTATCAAAATTTCCAAAAGTTTAAGGCTTTTAAAAAGACTTGGTTTCTTGGTTTTTGTGCTGAAATTCTCTCTCATTTTCTGAAGTGCTTTCAAGAATTCTCTGATTTTATTTTCTTTTCTCCTTACACACAAGAGCTTCATTCCTACTCATTATTTCTCTAAGGACCTTTGTAAGGGAAAGAATTTTGCAAGAGAGAGTTTGTGGTCTTTTGACTACTCAGAGATTGCTTGTACTTGAGATTGTGAAGTTGGGTACTCCGGTGTATTTGTGACATCTTTGTTATAGTAGAAGTGGTTGGAATCCTTCTGGGGAAGGCGGGGAAGTAGAGCTGGGTGCTCGAACCTCGATAACAAATCTCGGTGTTTGCGTTTGGTTTACTTGCTCTTATTTCTTGCTCTATTTTCATTGCTCTTATTACTTGCTCACTACATTCATTGCTATATTCACTTGCTTTGTGAGATTGTTGCTTCATAATTTTTAAATTGTGCATTGATTAGCATTATCACCTATTCACCCCCCTCTAGGTGATTTTCAATTGGTATCAGAGCTTGGACTCTAGGTTTTGGCTTAACATCCATAGAGAGATCCTTAAAATTTGCTAATCAACATTTGCATTCCATTTGTCATCACTAGTAAACATGGCCGATAACATCAAAACCCCTCCTAAATTTGATGGACTCAACTTCCCTATTTGGAAGGTTAGGATGACTATCTTTTTGCAATCCTTAGGTAGCTTAGTGGCTAAATCATTGACCAAACCCTATGTTGCACCCGATAGTGATGAGAGCACATGGGCCGACTTCAACTTTAGAGAATATGAGACTAACTCCAAGGCCCAAAATTCCCTCTTAACCGCCTTGAATGAGGATGACCTTACACGGGTAATTCATTGCCAATCCGCCTATGAGATTTGGCAACACTTATTGGTCACACACGAAGGGACTTCACAAGTCAAGAGAGCTAAGATAGATCTCTTGAGGTCCCAATATGAGTCTTTTAAAATGATTGATGATGAATCTATTCATTGTATGATTACTCGATTTACTAAAATCACCAATGGTCTTTCTTCTTTAGGTGATGATATTTCCAATGATCAAAAGGTGCGGAAAGTGATTCGGGCTCTTCCTACATCATGGGACATAAAGGCCACCACCTTGAAGGAATTAAATGACAAGGACGAGATGGACCTCATTAGTCTCATTGAGAACTTAAAGACCCATGAGATGGAAAAGAAAGTAAGAGAAGAGGCCGCTCCACTAAAGAAGAAAGGCCTTCAAGTCTTCATCCACTCTTGAAGACGATGAAGAAGATGAAGAAGAAGATGACGAGCTATCACTACTTGTTCGCAATGTGAAGAGAATGTACCGGAGGAACAAGCTCAACTTCGAAGGAAATTTGAAGGCAAAGAGGAGAGGAGAATTATATGCTACAATTGCCGAAAGCCCGGACACATCATGGCGGATTGCCCGAAATTCAAGAAGAAGATGACCTCCTCCTTCAAGCCAAAGAAATCGGAAGAAAAAAAAGCGCACAAGGCAACTTGGGATTTGGAAAGCGAGTCCGGGGAAGAGGCGGATGTAGCGAATATGTGTTCATGGCAAACACACCAAAGGTAACCCCTCAACCTCTTGATGATGAAGATGATGAATTAAGTAAGGAAGTTCTTGTTCATGCCTTTGTTGAACTTTCTGAAACTTATGATAATAAGAAGATTGAATGTCTTAAATTGCAAAAAGAAGTTGCTTTTCTCAAAAATCAACTTGCTATGGTTTCTAAAGAAAAGGATGATATTTCTTCTAATCTTATTTTTATTCAAAATGAGTTTAATGCCTACAAGGTTTCTTGTAAAGGAAAATCTCCTATTGTTGATGAAAAAGAAATTTCCTCTCTAAAAACTAAAATGGTTGATTTTGAAAAAGTTTTGAAAGATTGTACTTTTAACACTAAGAAACTTGAAGAAAAGTTTTCCAAAAAGCACACCTCTCATGCTAAAAATTCACATGCTCACACTACACAACACTTCTCATGCTAAATCTTTTCATGCTCACAACTCTCATGCTCACAAATCACACACTCACTATGCTTTTAAATATGGTAGAGTATATAGATGCACATATTGTGGTAAGAATGGACATTTAGCTAAATTTTGCTATGACCAAGTTAATAGATCAAATAATCTTGTTTGGGTTAATGAAACTAACCCTCTAGGACCCAAGAAAATGTGGGTACCAAAATTAAGTCCTAAATTATTTGATGTAGGTACACACCAAGGCTCCAAGACGTAGGGAGCGGTGGTACCTTGATAGTGGTTGTTCAAGACATATGACGTGGGATATCAATAGCTTTACAACCCTATCAAGGTACGAGGAAGGTGGCTCCGTCACCTTCGGGGATGACTCCAAAGGCACTATCATCGGTATAGGTAACATTCAAATTGGTGCATCTTCCATTATAGAAAATGTTGTACTTGTTGATGGTTTGAAACATAATTTGCTTAGTATTAGTCAATTTTGTGATCGTGGACTTAAAGTTATTTTTGATGATACTTCTTGCAAGATTTTTGATATTAAATCCAATGATTGTATTCTTACCGGTTTTCGTGATGATAATGTTTATATTATTGACATGCTTAATGTGGAATGTTCTACTAAATGCTTAAATGCTTTTGATGAAAATTCTTGGCTTTGGCATAGAAGATTAGGACATGCATCTTTTAACCATCTTTCTAGGATTAATTCTAAGGATTTAGTGAAGGGTATACCTTGCTTGAAGTTTGAGAAAGACCGCCTTTGTGGTGCGTGCCAACTTGGGAAACAAACCAAGTCTTCCTTCAAACCAATCAAGGATATCATGTCAACTAGGCCTTTAGAATTAATTCATATGGATCTTCTTGGACCTACTAAAACTAAGAGCTTAAATGGTAGTAGATTTGCATTTGTTTTAGTTGATGATTTTTCCCGTTTCACTTGGGTTTTCTTCTTGGAACACAAAGATCAAACTTTTTCTCGTTTTAAGATTTTTGAAAAAGAGTTGAAAAAGAAAAAGGTTTTCCGATTTTGAAAATAAGGAGTGATAGAGGTGGTGAGTTTGTTAACCAACTCTTCATGACTTATTGTGATGAAAAGGGAATTAAGCATGAAATGTCTTATCCTAGAACTCCACAACAAAATGGAGTTGTAGAAAGGAAAAATAGAACACTTCAAGAGATGGCTAGGACAATGATAAGTGAGTATGACCTCCCTCAATATCTATGGGCCGAGGCCGTAAACACCGCATGCTATATATCAAATCGTATTTACTTATGTAAAAATTCTTCCAAAACATCTTTTGAAATGTATCATTCTAGAAAACCTAATGTTTCATATTTCAAAGTTTTTGGATGCAAGTGTTTTGTTTTGAACACTAAAGATAACTTGGGTAAATTTGATGCTAAGGCCTATGAAGCAATCTTTGTTGGATATTCTACAACTAGTAAAGCTTATAGAGTATTCAATAGATCTTCACTTACCATCGAAGATCCATGCATGTTAAATTTGAAGAATCTAATGTGTTTGTTGAGAATGTTGTAGAGATTGAACCATTAGGTGAAGACATGGAGAAACTATCCTTGAAGGACTCACCCGCTCAAGATGATAAGCAAGAACCAATTGGTGACGTTCAAGAGGATAAAGAGGAAAGCTCTCAACCGCTTCCTAAAGCTTGGAGATATGCCACAAATCATCCCAAGGAGCTCATCTTAGGTGATGCATCTAAAGGGGTAACAACTCGCTCCAAACTCCATGACCTATGTGGTAATTTTGCTTTCATTTCTCATTTTGAACCCAAAAACATCCTCGAAGCCGAGGCGGACTCATATTGGTTGCTAGCCATGCAAGAGGAACTCAATCAATTTGAGCACAACCAAGTTTGGCACCTTGTTCCTAGGCCCCACGATAGACCAATAATTGGTACTAAGTGGATCTTTAGAAACAAGATGGATGAGTCCGGAAATGTGGTTAGGAATAAGGCTAGGTTAGTGGCCCAAGGTTACACTCAAGTTGAGGGAATTGACTTTGAGGAGACCTTTGCACCCGTAGCACGGCTTGAAGCCATACGGATGACACTAGCTTTTGCATCTTTCAAAAATTTTAAACTTTTTCAAATGGATGTGAAAAGTACATTTTTGAATGGTTTTATAAATGAAGAAGTTTATGTTGCTCAACCTCCCGGTTTTGTTGATCATGTTCATCCCGATTTTGTTTTTAAACTTGATAAAGCTTTGTATGGATTGAAACAAGCTCCAAGAGCTTGGTATGAAAGGCTTTCTAGTTTTCTCATTTCAAATGATTTTATTAAAGGCAAAGTAGATACAACACTATTCACTAAGCATGTTGATAATGATATTTTAATTGTGCAAATTTATGTTGATGATATAATTTTTGGTTCTACTGATGAGTTTTTATGCAAGGAATTTGAAAAGGTTATGCAATGTGAGTTTGAAATGTCTTCAATGGGTGAGCTTAATTTCTTTTTGGACTCCAAATCAAGCAATTGCAAGATGGGAACTTCATATGTCAAGCCAAATACGCAAAGGAACTCGTAAAGAAGTTTGGACTTGAAGACTCAAAGGTTTGCAACACTCCCATGGCAACTACCACCAAGCTTGATAAGGATGACCAAGGTAAAAATGTTGATATTAAATTGTATAGAAGCATGATAGGTAGTCTTTTGTATTTGACGGCCAGTAGGCCGGATATCATGTTTAGTGTGTGTCTTTGTGCTAGATTTCAATCGTGTCCCAAAGAGTCCCATCTTATTGCGGTAAAACGCATTATTCGTTATATTAAGGGAACGATTGGAATGGGTCTATGGTATCCGAAAACCGGAGATTTCTCAATGACGAGTTCTTCGGACGCTGACTATGCGGGTTGTAGAGTAGAAAGAGTACTAGTGGGACATGTCAATTTCTTGGTAATTGTCTTGTTTCATGGTCCTCTAGGAAACAAAATTCTGTTGCTCTCTCAACCGCCGAGGCGGAGTATGTTGCCGCGGGGGCTTGTTGTGCATAAGTCCTTTGGATGAAACATACTCTCCTTGATTATTATTTGCATTATAACCATATAAAAATATTTTGTGATAATACTAGTACTATTCATATGACTAAGAATGCAAATCAACATAGTATGACCAAGCACATTGAGATTAGATATCACTTTCTTAGAGATCATTTGAGAAAGGAGATATAGATATTGATTATGTTTCTACGGATTTGCAACTTGCCGATATTTTCACTAAACCACTTGATTTTGTTAGATTTTCATTCATTTGTGGTGAACTTAATATTTGTGTTATTGAATAAAATGTTTTCTTAACCCTTTTTGATGTATGACAAAAAGGGGGAGAATGAGTTTATGTATGGAAATATGAGCTCATATGGTTTTGGTTCCATATGAGTTTATATATGTTTTGAGTTTTTGATGTGTTTTCATGAATTCTTGTAATTTGAGTTTAAGTGTTTTGCAAGTGTTTTTGGTTTTTGGTTTCATGATGTTTACTTGCAAATTACAAGTTACTTGGTTTTTCTTTGTTAATATAGCATAATTTGAGGGGGAGCTTTTTCCTCCCCATACTTTTGTTTATAGCCTATTTGTTTTGTCATCATCAAAAGGGGGAGATGTTTGCCCAAAAGGTTACCCTCTCCATTTGTTTAGAGTTTTGATGATAACAAAACAAATAAGTGCTATTTGGTACTAATTAGTTTGTTTAGATAAGTTTCAGGTTAGTACCATATTTGGAGGCCATTGCTTAGCTATTGCAAGAATTTCTAGGTTCATGAAGCAAAGAAGGCTTTTTGCACATCAAGGAAGGAACATAGAAGAGAAGGCTCTAGCAAGGCATCGCATGGCTCAAGACTTCAAGATTGCTCAAGATAATTTATTAGATTTGTTTTTAGTTTAGAATTTTGTTAAAGAATAGTGAATACGTTTGAAGCTCTATCACACACGTTTTTGCGCACATCTTGTTTCCTAACATAAATAGTTTGTATACAATCTTCAACCTACAAACTTACTTTGATATACATAATCATGTGTTTTAAGTTTTGTGTTTTATCAAAACTTATTTTGGTATTGGAATTTATGACAAAAACTATGATATACATATGTTTCATGTATGTAGGATTATGCTTCAAAATGTTTAAATATCATGTTTTTGTATTTGGAAGAAGTTTTAGACAAAACGTATTTTCTATTCAAAATCCAAGTTTTAGAAAATACAGTTTTTGGTTTTTGGTAAAAATGATAAGAGACAAAAATAGTTCATATTGATTGATATTTGAGCTAAACTTTTTTCCACATGTTTATATATCAATGCAAAATGATAAAACTATTTTTGGTGATTTTTAGGAGTGTTAAAATATTTTTCAAAATATTTTTAAAACTATTTTTCTGTCCATTCCAGACTTCATCCAGTCGACTAAGTCTTCTGACAAGTCGACTTGGCTAGAAGTCGGTCGACCGGGTCGGTCGACCGACGTGCACAAATCTGTGCACGTTTGGAAGTCTTTGGACGGTCGACCGTCCCGGTCGACCGGTCTGAGAGCAGAGCTCTCTGTTTGTTTGGGTCGACCGGGCCGGTCGACCGTAGCCTGCAACGGCTATTTTCTTTGAACTAGCAGTCGACCGGGCCGGTCGACCGTGCTAGCCGTTTGAACAGTAACAACTAGTTTTCTGAGCTGGTTTATTTTTGTCCTTTTCTCACTTAATTATGTTTAAGTGACATGTTTTGGTTCTAATACATTCTGATTAGCCTTAAATATGTTTTATCTCCTAAGCCTAGCCTTCTTCTATAAATAGGGGTGTTTAGGGAGAGGTTGGTTACTAGAAAAATTATCAAAATTTCCAAAAGTTTAAGGCTTTCAAAAAGACTTGGTTTCTTGATTTTTGTGCTGAAATTCTCTCTCATTTTCTGAAGTGCTTTCAAGAATTCTCTGATTTCATTTTCTTTTCTCCTTACACACAAGAGCTTCATTCCTACTCATTATTTCTCTAAGGACCTTTGTAAGGGAAGAGAATTTTGCAAGAGAGAGTTTGTGGTCTTTTGACTACTCAGAGATTGCTTGTACTTGAGATTGTGGAGTTGGGTACTCCGGTATATTTGTGACATCTTTGTGATAGTGGAAGTGGTTGGAATCCTTCTGGGGAAGGCGGGAAGTAGAGCTGGGTGCTCGAACCTCGATAACAAATCTCGGTGTTTGCGTTTGGTTTACTTGCTCTTATTTCTTGCTCTATTTTCATTGCTCTTATTACTTGCTCTCTACATTCATTGCTATATTCACTTGCTTTGTGAGATTGTTGCTTCATAATTTTTAAATTGTGCATTGATTAGCATTATCACCTATTCACCCCCCCTCTATGTGATTTTCAAAAAAGGGGGATAAGAATTTATGAGTTATTTCATTTGATATTTTTATTAAAGATTTATAAGTCATTTCACCTTTGTTTATTTCACATTGGTATCTATGCTTATGATATTATTTTACAAATTGGTATCTATTGTATCTATGCTTATGCTTTCAATTGGTATTCCTAGTTTTTCATTTGCATTCTTGTTTTGTGTTAAATTGGAATTTGGAATTTATTAATAAATTGGAATTTGAAAAGACTTATGATTTAGCTATTACTTGATATTATCTCTATTTCATGTTTGTATACCTTGTTGCATACCCATATTGGTGGTTGGAGGCATGGATTGAGATTGAAGTTTTTATGCATAGTTTTTCATATTTCACATTTATACCTATATGCATATGATGACTTGTTTTGAAATTATCACATTCTTTAGTCATAAATGATTGAACTTGATAGATAAGCATAACTTAAGGGGGAGCTTTACTAAGCTCTTCATATTATTCTTTTAATAACTTATATGTTTTGTCATCATCAAAAGGGGGAGATTGTTGCCCAAAGTTGCAATCACCGATTTCTTGTTTTGATGATTGATTGAGGTTTTACCTGCACACAAAAATACAAAATTTAATAACTTAAGATATAAAGTCCAAGTACTCAATACTACCGCTATAACAAGTGGCTATGCGGGTCATGATCCACAAGGAGGGACTAGCGATAGTAGCTTTTTAATAAATTCTCTTTTAAGTTACATTCAATGGTTAAATATCTTCTTTTAGTTCTTTAAACGAAAAGAAAATATAAGTTAAACTTAAGTTAGGAAGAAAGTGGTACATTGAGAGGGTGGAGAAAATAGAAAATTGATATATACAAAGAAATTGAAAAGAGTGATAAAAAAGTTGGGTGTTGACGGTGTTGGCGATCTAAGCTAAAGAATTAAAAGAAAGAAAAATAAAACCTAAAAAACTTACTTACCTCTTCGGCGCCTGCTTACCTTTGACCCGTATCGACGTTGTGCCTTTGTTTGAAGGCGAGCGAAGTATGACAAATAGGATCTTTCCCATTTTCGATTTACACTATGAAATGAAGGGGCAAGCTACACTGCCATAGAATGGATATCCATCACCATAAGCTATCAATGACACTTGCAAGGGCAAAGCAACTTCAAGGCTATCAGATTCATTTGGATCCACAAACACAGAAGAGGAAAGCAAACTAAAACAAGAATAGAAAAGAACAGAAAATTTCGATTCGATTCAAATAACAATGAAAAAAGATTACTTATACTGGTGTCAACCTCAGTACAAGGTTGCTCTCATTCCTCCATGAATGTCTCCTCTCCTCTTAATTACATAAAGAAAATAAAAATTACATAAAAGAAAACTAAAAATCTAAGTTACAAACTATAGAATAGCCTAAATTCTACTCTCTACTTGGTCGTCCTGTCTTTGCCTTTAAGATTGCAGGTATTTATAGGAGAAATACAAAGAGTAGAGGAGTATAAAGATAGGGGAAGCTAGTTATTTTTGAATTTAAATCTTCCCCTTATCTCTAAACTTGATTTGATGTGGATATTCAGTTCTGATCTACAGCTTATTGGCATTTTGATTACTGAATATAACTTATCAAATGACAGAAGTAGAGATAATGACCAACTTAAGAGTTGTAGCCCTTTAAGTCTTCTTTCTAGATCATATTGAATCATCAGATTTAAGTTTCAGTAGCGAAAGTTATAATTTAAATACTAAAATGTATCCAGTCAGAATTCAAGTCAAAATTGCTTCATCTCATCCGTTGATCTTTTCTCTATCCATTTATCACTTTGAATTTTATAATTTAGACTTTGTATTTGACGTTATTTATGGTTGATCTTTAACTTTAACTACTTGATTCACCAAAAACTGAATTTAACTAACTAAATTTGGGATCATCCTCCTCTAACCAAATAGATCTAGTTAAATCTAATTTAACTGATATTTATTTGATTTATCCTCTTTCTCCCCATGATTATCTTCTCCAGAATAGATATTTAAGATAAGGAATTTAGCGGATTTATTACATGATAAATGTGGAAATGTAATAAAAAATAATGCAATAAATGTATGCAATCACACCCCCACACCTATCTTTTGCTCGTCCTCGAGCAAAACATCAAAATTTAAACCTAAAAAATTATTAGACCACTTTCACAGGTCACGCGATTGCACTGAGCATGTGCAACAGGCCGTTAAACCTCGAGGTTACCCCCTAGAGGATGAGTTTTGTCTCGTGAGGGTTTTTAGTAGATTACACTCACAAAATTCGTAAAAAAAGAGAAACAAGGTGTTAGTATTCTGAAAATACATTTTAAAAGAGAAGAATATTTGAAGTATTATTGTAAAAGTTCAAGTAATCTATAAATTATAAGAAAATCGAATTTTTCATTCTAAACTTAGTCTCTATTCAAAAATTTGTTATCAATCAAAGTAAGAAGTCAAATTTGTACTTCTCATCTAGTCTATTACTTTACCCTAAGTCATATACACCTTCATGACCGTGAAATTTTGACTAAGGGTTCTTTAACTCTAACTCTTATGCCTTATTTATTGTTTTATTTTTCTTATTTTTGGTGATATTATTCCTCAGTTTTATTAGGCTTTCTAATTTGCCCATGTAACGAGCCTTTAATCGGTGACTCCCAACCGAACGGTCTTAGGACACGGGGTGAGAAGACACCCCAAGGACTTAAGGACTCGAGTAAACAAGACCACAAAACTAAGGATTTTATTATATGAACCGCCTTGACGTGAATACATATGTTTTATGAGGCACAAATACCAAGCTTAATCAGAGGATATATATATATTTCCTTTTTTTTAATAAGGCATAAGAATCTTTGTTTTTGAATCCTAAGTGTGTAAGTATATAAAGCATGGATATATTATCAAGGTAAAGATCAAGACTAAATTACTTTCACAAATTTTCTTCCTAACCTTAGAAATCAAATAAATAATCTTATTTTGACCAAGCATAAGAAATGCTAATTATGGTTCTCCTATTCCTTAAAATTGACTTAATTTTCTACAAAAAATATGTCAAAATATTATTTCTATTTTCAAAAAGTTTTTAAAAGTAAAGAAAATGTTAATAATAATTTTTTAATAATAAAAAGAAAATCTAAGTTATGTTAGAACCCCCCCCCACACCTATCTCATGCATTGTCCTTAATGTATGAATTATTGCATAAATGCATGAAAAAGAAGAAAGGGAAGAAAAATATTAACATAAGGTGGTGGTTCTAGTGGTAGTCTGATTGGTCCACGAAATGTGGCCCAATCTAATTTGAGTGGAGTTCAGAGGAACCCACCAGAAACCTCTCTAATATAACCCGCTAAAATGATGTATATATGAATATTTTTATTAAGAATTTTACCCCATCTAATTTCCAAATTTTTAAACTAATTTCAGAGTCATTATTATCAATACCTCTGTCCCAAAATGGAGTATGAAAAGATGGGATGATTGATCTGGAATCAGGAAGGGCATGGACTATAATCGACTCAGGAAAATAACTGAAGTCAATAAAGATTCAGGAGTCAAAATTTGTTTAGGAAGTGGGTCTAAATCAAGAAGTTGAAACTCAAGTCCACATTCATTTACTCACAATAGAATGTGACTTTATAAGATTGGTGATTCAAGTTCAAGAATGACAGGTATGGGAATCAAAACTGACTCTAAAATATTGCTCAAATTAGGTAGCAAAATTTGAGTCAATATTGATTCAGAAATTTGAACTGGATCACAAATTTGAGACTCAAGGTCATATTTCTCATTAAGTTCAATTTCGTAAAAAATGAAAACTTGCCAATTTGTCAATAGGACTTTCAAAAGTATGAAATTAGTCAAGATCAATATGATGATCATGAAAGATTGGTTATTCAATTTCTGGATGGATAGGCACAGGCAATGTGGAGTCTGGAGAAGGATTGAAATTAGGTGAAGACACGGGAGTCATTATTAAATCAGGAAGTAGAATTGAATTACCAAGTGAGGCTCGGGATCATATTCATTCTCAAGTTCAATTTCAGGAAAGGGATAACTTGCCAAAATATCAATGTGGTTTTCAAACTTTAGAGTTTGGACAAGTTCAAATGGGTGTGCTGAAATGGAATCTTATTTTCCAAAACAACATGATTCTTTGGCTCTAACAGAATGATTAGTGATATCAGAAATGGTTAAAGGGTTAGAATGGAGAGTTTTGACCATTAATCTGTGTAATGATTATGAGTGATTTGAGCTGAGCTATAGCTTCAAGCAGCTTTTCATGGTCGATTGGTTCATCGTTTTGTTGCGATTGGACTTGAAAAGATGAAGTTTTGTTTTGAAATTTATGGTGAAATCGTGAGTCCATCAGGTGTTGTGATTGTTGCTCAGACTCACGCATACTAATTTTCAAGATTGATGATTTTCTATTTTGAACTAGTGGAACTGAGTATGAATCTTAGAAATATTGCGAAATTGGGGAGGCCTAAAATTTTCGTTCGGCCTCTGTATGGCATCTAAACTCTTTTCTAGCTCAGATTTTTCTTCAATGAATTGGTCTAGAAAAGGAGTATAGGAAGCAAAATTAGAGAATGAATATTGTGAAATTGTGGACAAGATGGATAAGGAGGACAAATTGGTTGAAAATTAGACTCGGGGAAGGTGAATCCCCATTGACTCTGTGAATAGTTGGAATTATTTTGAAAATTATTGTCATAAGATTGGGGGCATGGGTTATATTGAATCGGATAAGACCAATCAAGCACATTAGGTTGGTTAAAGTTATGATATGTCGGGTTAGTAAGATCCGAAAAAGAGGTCAGGGTGTAACATGGATTACCATTAAAATTGAAAAAAATTGTTGTTATATGCCATATCACAAAAGAAATATCAAACATAAACAAAGAAAAACAAACAAATAAGCAAACAAATAAAAAGAAAAATCAAAGTTAAGCAAGGATAGATCTTAGACCTAGACGACTCCTAACTGGTTAGACTGCCCATGGAGGTATATTATCGAATCTAACCACAAGTTAATCATCCAGGTAAGGGTAAAATCGGTGGGAGGTATCCGTGCCTAAGCAACGGGCCTAATTATTCCAAACCACCAACCTTTGGTGTTTCACCCCTCAATCCCCAACCAAGACACCGATTTGGTAAGAGTCAAATTCAAATCAACTTTCCCCTTAGTTCAGTCTCCTATATGAGTCCGAGATGTCCCTACGGCCAACGTCTACTCAGTTTTAGTTAGGCTAGTTAGTGAGTGAGGAGATGATTTATGGGCTAAGGGAGGGTAATGACTTCCCCACCTTATCTTGTTTATAGGACAAGCCCTTAAGATTGATTGTGTAATGTGTGCAAGATATAGAAAAGTAACATTCACAAGCAAATATCACCCAAGAATGTTTCCTAAACTATATGTTATGCATACATACCTTTTGCTCCAGCACTCTTCAACAGTAATATAAAATGTAAATGAATTAGATACATGCCTAAATGTAAAGTGTAAACCGTTTTTAGCATTTAACAAACATCATTTTACTGTTGAGATTAGAAAGTATATACAGTGAGACAAACAAGGAAATAAAAAGTTACAGAAATTCAGCTTTGTAATTCAGCCAATCTGTAGAAATTTAGGTTAGTAGTTCACTCAGTTTACCATTAGAATGTAGCAAATCTGAGGGCTTCTGGCTTCGCTTTCTTGAACAGAGTCTAGGGCCACTTATATGTTCACTGCAGCCAAAAATTTCCTTTTGTTAAACCTGTACACCTAGAACAAAGAAGAAAGTTAACCAAAAATGTAAATCTAAAAAGAGAATAACTTACCGTCCCTCCCGGGTAACGGCACCAAAATTTGATTGAGGTTTTATCTGCACACAAAAAATAAAATATAAGAACTTAAGATATAAAGTGTAAGTACTCAATACTACCGTTATAGCAAGTGGCTATGCGGGTCGTGATCCACAAGGAGGGACTAACGATGGAAGCTTTTTAGTAAGTTCTCTTTTAAGTTACATTCAATAATTAAAGATCTTCTTTTAGTTCTTTAAAAGAAAAGAAAATATAAATTAAAGTTAAGTTAGGAAGAAAGTGGAAGATTGAGAAGGTGGAGAAAATATAAAATTGATATATACAAAGAAATTGAAAACAGTGATAAAAGAGTTGGGTGTTGATGGTGTTGGCGATCTAAACTAAAGAATTAAAAGAAAGAAAACTAAAACCTAAAAAACTTACTTACCTCTTTGGCACTTGCTTACCTTTGACCCGTATCGACGTTGTATCTTTGTTTGAAGGCGAGCGAAGTATGACAAATAGGATCTTTCTCATTCCAGATTTACACTATAAAATGAAGGGCCAAGCTACACAACCATAGAAATGGATATCCATCACCATAAGCGATCAACGGCACTTGCAAGGGCAAGGCAACTTCTAGGCTATCAGATTTATTTGGATCCACAAATACAGAAGAGGGAAGCAAACAAAAACAAGAATAGAAAAGAAAAGAAAACTTCGATTCGATTCAAATAATAATGAAAAAAAAAGATTACTTACACCAGTGTCGCCCTCAGTATAAGCTTGTTCTCATTCCTCCATGAAAGTCTCCTCTCCTCTCAGTTACATAAAGAAAATAAAAATTACATAAAAGAAAACTAAAAACCTAAGTTATAAACTACAGAATAGCCTAAATTCTACTCTCTGCTTGGTCGTCATGTCTTTGTCTTTGAGATTGCAGGTATTTATAGGAGAAATATAGAAGGTAGGGGAGTATGAAGATAGAAGAAGCTGGTTATTCTGAATTTGAATCCTCCCCTTATCTCCAAACTTGATTTGATGTGGATATTCGGTACTGATCTGTAACTTATTGGCATGTTGATTGCTGAATATAACTTATCAAATGATCGAAGTAAAATAGTATCTTTAATCACCAGATTTGGGTTTCGGTAGCGAAAGTTATGATTCAAATACTAAAATATATCCAGTTAAAATCTGAGTCAAAATTGTTTCATCTCATCTGTTGATTTCTCTCTATCCATTTATCCCTTTGGATTTTAAATTTGGACTCTGTATTTGATGTTATCCTCAGTTGATCTTTAGCTTTAACTACTTGATTCACCAAAATTGAATTTAACCAACTGAATTTGGGATCATCCTCCTCTAACCAAATAGATCTAGTTATATCAGAATTTAACTGATATTTATTTTATTTTATCCTCTATCTTCTACAAAATAGACATTAAAGACAAGAAATTTAGCAGATTTATTACATGATAAATGTGAAAATGTAATAAAGAATAATGCAATAAATGTGTGCAATCAATGATAACAAAACTTATGCAGTTATTTAGTACTAATCAAGTTCAAGTGTTTAAGTATTTTTCAGAGTTCAAGAAGATTTAAAATGTTTCTTCCTAAAAGAAAGGTATTGAAGTTTCAAGCTCGCTCAAGGATAGGATTCAA
>JAVJIF010028882.1:0-72027 GCA_038442645.1 Agave tequilana | reverse complement strand
CACTTGTTTAGACCCAAAAACCGTTAACTATTAACCCATTTACATAAGTAATGGGTTTGGGTTGTGGATCTGGACCCGACCTGTTAAGAGCCCAACCCGCATCCGAAACCCACTAAAGGTATATTTTTCAGAAAACCCCCTGCTCCTTTTTAGTATTTGCATTTAAATATTTTTATTACATATTGAACCCTATTTGTTCTTATTTAGTATTCGGGCGATATCGGGAGCATCCGGACTCCGATGTGGACGATTCTGGATCTGTTGCGATCGTGAGAAAGAGAGCTAACCTTCCATGGCTAGTTAGTGAGTGTTTTTCTTTATAAATTATATTTTATCATATTTAGTGACATTGAGTGATATATCTTGATTATGGCTAAAAAAACGGTAACTATGAAGTAGTAACTGGTAATGACTGGACAGACATTGTAATAGGAATAACCTAGAAGATTGGTAGGTAATTCCTGATTGAATAATCATAACAATAAATACTGACATAGACAACCTGCACAGCCACTGACACTCGGGCCACTATGTCACCGTATTCTTGACATGTATTGTAGCACAGTTACGTTACACGTATACTGATTCACAGATACACTATGACACGACACTGTCACTAGACATGCACGCGAGATGCCGTCTGTACTTCACAGGACATGGTATTACATGATACACGGACCACTGTTATTACATGTACTAGTACAACGCAGACATGTTACACGGATTATGACTACACATCTATGTTTCACTAGTACACGGATGAGTACAGCATTACACGGATACTGTCGTTCACCGTACCAGATATTCGACACTGACCACTGTTATTACATGTACATGTTGCACAGATACTATGACACATCACACTCTTATGTCGTATTCCTATCACACCTATATATATATATATATAAATGCACCACTTCACGGATATCGTTATGAAATATAGAATTATCATCGTTACATGAATTCGTGACATATCACTGTTACACATGCATGTATGGTTTCTTTATTCTTGTTATATGGATTCCGCTCAGATTACAGTGTATTATTGTTCCATGTTACCGTATCCATCTTATATGATTGTTTCCGGTTACTGATATGGATATTCCCGTTACTGGACTTGAGAGCTGTTGATATGCGATATGTGGAATTCCACATCTATTGTTCCTGTTTCCCGTTATATTGTTCTCGTTTCTCGTTATATTGTTCTATGCTATCAACAGAGCTCAGGTCCTGTTATCATGTTACCCGTATCATGTACTGTAATGATTCTTGGTACATTATATACTTGATATATCAGATCATAAAGCTAACTGGGGTATGGGGGAGACTTGACAGTTGATTAGATCTTATCGGGTAATGTACTGGATCCATATTGTTCTCCCACTGCAAGGGACGGTAGTGCTACCTACCAATTGCTCCAGGAGCTCTCGTTACTTGTTTTCATGCTCCCCTCTTAGCGGAGGGCCCTGGTCTTAGCAGCCAGGGGTTTGTTTAAGGCCGTGATCCCGGGTATGCACGGGATACACCTACCTGATAAGAACTCCTCGACCATGGGTTTCCAATTAACATAATAAAACAGTATACACAATAGTGACGTCGGGAACACTTGTTATTTGGTTACTCTCTCGTTTGGATAATGGTACCCGTAGGCCATGTCCGGATGGGTTCAACTGGAGTGCGGGCTCTAGTAGGAACTGCCAGTGGTATGGGACACTGGAAGAGAGTGATTAAATTAGCAGGGCGGTACTGATTGCTACTATTGTATAAATAACGTGACTTGCCTACATTGTTGTACTTGTTACTGTTCCTGAGCATTTAGCCGCTATCATGTTACATATATATTTGTTACTTTACCTGGTACATGTTACTCTTTCTGTGGTGGCATATTATACATGTTCTGCATTGTATCTATTCTACTTTCTGTAAACCTTATAGACATCATTATTGTATATGTACAACACAGTATTGTGGTTATCTTGCATATGCCCACCTACATGTTCATATTGCATATGCCCCTCTGCATGTTCACTTCTATCACGTCACCACTAGCATGTTTCACTAGACAACATTATGCATGATATAAACTGGATAAGACTATAGACATGACCCGATGATAACCGGCTAGGTATTGATGGTATTAAAAGATGATATGGCTATATTTTTCTACTGCTTATTCTATACTATTATATGGTATCACTAGTACAACATCATGTAATATATCTATATATCGTGCTTGTATTACTATTATATATATTACTGCCTCCTTCATTTTACCACTCACTAGGTCGCTTTTTGATGACCCTGGGTTTGTGTGCCCAGGTAGGAGATCCGGTCCCATATTCTCAGATAGGGCCTTGGAGTCACATAGGAGATTCCTCATCGAGACGATTTATAGGTATCGTGGTGATTTATTTCTGTTATCTTATTTGTCCTAGTTTTTTCTATCAGTTATGATCACTCACCTTTTTCTGCAGGTATTCTTGTACTTATTTTCGGCTGGAACCCTTATAATGATGGAGGTGATTTCCTGTACTGAGGCTTAACGTACGCGTGAGGTTGTTTCCACCTCGCGTATGTACGTCACCATAACGTCCCTGTACCTGCGGGATCGGGGCGTTACAGGATAGAATCAAAACAAGTTTTACATGGTTTATATGTATAGTGGATTCATCCATATACATTGATATTTCATATTGTCTAAAAACTTATTTTGATGTATATCTAGTCATGTGTTTTATGTTTTGTTTTATCAAAACTCAGTTTTTAGATTTAATGTCAAAAATATAGATATATCTTTTTATGTGTATTGGATTCTATCCATACACACTATACTTCAAATATGGTTTAATATCATGTTTTTGTATTTATACAAGTTTTGAGAAAACAGTTTTTTCATTTCAAAATTCAAGTTTCAGAAAATACAAAGTTTGGTTTAAAACTAAATTTTCATACCTCAAAAATAGTTTAAATAGTTTGTAATATGTGTTAATTTTTAGTCACACATATTTGTACTTCAAAAATTTATAAGAACTTATTTTTGTGAATTTTATGTGATTTTATGAGATTTTATAGGAAATTAAAAGCCAACATTTCAAACCCTATAATCCCAGTCGTGAGCCTGTTGGCGGTCGACTAACCGGTCGACTGGACCAGAGCTCGATCGATCGATCAGTTGACCGATATGCATTGATATGTGCACACTGTCTTGGCCTTAGGCCGGTCGACCGATCCAGAGAGCTTACTCTCTGGATATGGCCCTGGTCGACCTGTCGGTCGACCGACCAGAGAGTTAGCTCTCAAGTTCTGGCCTCGGTCGACTGGGCGGCCGACCATTTGACATGTTTGCTTAGGCGCTTGACTGGTCAGAAATCTGACTGTTGCCGATCGATCAGGCGGTCGACCGACAGGTCATTTCTGACCTGTTCTAAACCCAAATGGCTATGTTTTCAGACCCTATAAATATGGGTCCTTTGAGGCCAATTTTAGCTAAGATTTTGAGGTGCAATTTTTCTTACCTTCTCAAGTGTTTTTAATAAAATTTTCAAAGAATTTTTTTGCCAAAATTCTCTATCTTTATTTGTTTTCAAAGTTTTGGAAAATCAAAGAAAATCAAATCTTTGGAAATTCTATTTTGTTCTTCATTTTATATATCCATCAAGAAGTTTTTCTCAAGTATTTTCTTTATTGTTTTATTTTCAAACACTTTAATTTCTCACATACTTGAACTAATCAATTCTAATCATATCTTTAGGATCTTTATTTTGTGAGAAAATTATTTGTGATCCTTTGAGATTACCAAGAGAGTTTGTGATCATAGGATCACCAAGTTGTAAACCTTTTTCTTTGCTTGACTTTATGCCTTCCCTTTTTGTAAAGGTTGTAACACCCCGCTCCCAGAATACGTACTTAGTTGCGTATTCAGATTTTTCGATCGTATTTTTTCGATTTACTTCCTGTATTTATTTTGTATTGTGAATTCTTTATATGAACGTTTTGTCTTGGATTTGGATTCGTGGACTCGGAGTCAGCCCTAATCTGAACCGAGGGCCCGATCCTAGAGTATTGCTTGATTTGGACATTCCGGTATTCCGATTTGACCGATTTTAGTTTTAAACATCATTTCCCAATATTTTAGATTTTCTATGATTTTCTGAAATTTTCCTGAATTAAGTTGAAAATCTTCAAAACCGGTGTCGACCAGTGCCGCTGACCGATTCCCGGATTTTTAATTACAAACAGATTAGAATTACTAGAAGTGTCTTTTTACATTATTTCTTAAAATCACATTTCCTATCTAAATACTTTTTCTGAGGATTTTATGAATTTATGAAAATTCCACCGGATTCGGTATCGGCCAGTATCGCTGGTTGATTCCAGGATTTTTAGTTTACAATCGGGATTGAATTTCTGAATTCTGCTTTCACTTTACTTCTTAAAATCATATTTTATTCTTTAATACATTTTCTGGGATTTTTCGAAATTTATCAAAATCCGGCCGACCCGGTGCAGACCGGTATCGGCGGTTGACTTCCGGATTTTTAATTTGAAAATGGGATTTTTATTTCTGAAAACCGATTTCATATTATTCCTCAGGATGATGTTTTCTACCTCTGGTATTTTTGGGGATTTTTCTGGAACAGTTGATATTTCGCAGCCATATTATAATATTATTATTTTCCAATCTTTCTTTTCTTTCTTTCTTTCCTTTCTTTTCTCCCACCAACCGCAGCCCACTCCCCCCACGTGGGCGACACCACCCCCATTTAATTCTCTCCCATCACCATCCCTATCACTCTCTCTCCTTTTCTTTTTCTTTTTCTTTCTTTTCCTTCTCTTTCCTTTCCCTCCATTTCTTTTCTCTTCTCTTCTTCTTCTTCTTCATCTGGCGACCAGCACCCAACCGGCCACCACCATCTCCGGCCACCTCGTCGCCGGCGAGGAGAACCCCCACCTCCGGCCACCTCCAAATCCTCTCTCTTTTTCTTTTCTTTTTTCTTTTCCTTTCCTTTCTTTTCCTTTTCTTTCCCTTTTCTCTTCCTCCCCAGATCCGGCTCGGCCCCACCATCATCGCCGGCCTCTCCACTTCTCCTCCGGCGCCCCGGCGTAGGCAGGCCACCGCCGGCGGTGAGCCGCGGCCTTGGGCGCGGCCAGGGGGCCTTAGGCCCCCTGTGCGCTGTTGTGGAGGGGGCAGCAGCCCCTCCTCCTTCTCCTCGGGTGGCCGGCGCCACCCCAGTCTGGCGCCGCCGGCGGTGTGCCGGCGGCCGTGGACGGCCAGGGGGCCGACCTGGGCCCCCTGTGCGTGGCCTGAGAGGGGGGCAACGACCCCCCTTCTCTTTTCTTTTGCTGGAGGGGGGCACAGCCCCCTCCCTTCTCTGTTGAGGGGGCGCTGCCCCCTCCTTCTCTGCCGGTGGCCGGCGCCGCCACCTGGCAGGCGGCCAGGCCGAGCGCCCCCAGAGGGGGGCGCTGTGTGCGGGAGCCAGGGGGCAACCCCCTTCCCTTTCTTTCTCTCTCCCTGGTTCTCTCTCTCTCTCTCTCTCTCTCCTGCCTTCATCTCTCTCTCTCTCTCTTGGACCTCTCACTCTCTCCTGGGTCTCTCTCTCTCTTCCTGGTTCCTCTTCCTGTTCGTCTTCTCTATTTGGAAAATGACTCTTATCAGGGCCGGCCACTCCTTTTGGATTGGGGCCGAGCTCTTCTTCGTCGGCAACGTCTCCGATGGTTATTCCGGTAATCGTTTACGATTATTCCGGTAATCATTTCGGACAATATCAACGGTGATCATTCCGGTAATCGTTCACGATTATTCCGGTGATCATTCCGGCTCCGGTGATTATTTCGGTAATCGTTCACGATTATTCCGGTAATCACTTCGGTGACAATTGCAACAACACCACCACCAAAGAGATCACCTTTTCCTGTCTCTCTCTTTCTATCTGTTGATTGTTAGACGCGGATCTCACTCCCGCGTCCAGGCAATTCCTTACGCGAGTCTTCGCGTTCTTGGTATCTGTTTAACGCGATCTACGCGATCTTGTATCGGCGCAACGCGGAGCTCATGTCCGCGTCTGTGTTCTATTCATTCTGACGTGACGCGGAGTCCAGACTCGCGTCTGCGTTCCTCTCATGTTAACACGACGCGGAGATAATACCCGCGTCTGTGTTCTCCTTGTGCTAACGCGACGCGGGACCCACGACCGCGTCTGCGTTCTCCTCGCGTCCTGATTTAAACGCGGGTCTCGAACCCCGCGTTTGTGGCTCCTACGCAACGCGACTCCCGCGTCTGTGATTCCTGCGTTTGCTAATCCCGCGACGCGACTCCCGCGTCTGCGACCCCCCGCGTCTCACTCTCATAAGCCCGCGTCTCTCCTGTGTCCCTTTCTCCCTCTTTCTCTCTCTAACTCTTTCTCTCTCCTCTTCACTTTCTCTCTCTTCATAATATATATTATTTTTATGGCGCGTGCGCGAGTTCCATGGATTCCAGACTTTTCGGCTTTCCGGTGATTTAGGCGAGTGTCCTCGCTCTCGCCTCCATTTGGGTTTCCCCGCTTCGTCGGGTCGACATGTATTTTATTCCATGTTTTTATGTATTTTGTATTGGGCTGAGTCCCTGTATCTGTGTATGGCCGAGTGCCAATATCTGGACATGTATTGCTCTGTGACGAATGCTTGTATTAGGGTAGTTCATTCTTGTACCCAAACTATGCCTGTGATGTATTTTACTGCTTCATACCATGCGTGGCCGATCCTTCAGCCTCCGGTCACTCACTATCTCGAAAGAGACGTGATTGGGACCGTCAGGTTTCTCTGGACCCTTCAGCCTCCGGTCACTCACTATCTCGAAAGAGACGTGATTGGGACAGTCAGGTTTCTCTGGACCCTTCAGCCTCCGGTCACTCACTATCTCGAAAGAGACGTGATTGGGATCGTCAAGTTTCTCAGCTCCGTCTGGTGAGCATGCTTAGCGCTCAGTGCTTTATTCACTAAATTCGTTTAGGCGAGTTGCTGCTAGATTTTCTACTCGTATCTTGATCCGAGTGTCCCGGTAACCTCGCAGAGCGCATTAGTGTCTAAACTCTGTTCGCTGCCTGTGCCTCCAGCTTGTTCAGCTCCGCCTGGTTATCATGATCAGCGTCCAGCGTTTTACCACTAGATTCGTCTAGGCGAGTTGCTGCCGGATTTACCGCTCGCACTTCAGTCGAGTCGTCCCGGTAACCTCGCCAGACGCTCCAGTGTTAAATACTGTTTGCTGTCTGTACTTCCAGCTTGCTCAGCTCCGCTTGGTTGTGCTCAGCTACTGCTTTAATACATGCCATTACTTCATACCTGTCATCTTCATGTTTAACACATGTATATCACCTGACAACTGGTTTGTTATCACCTAACATCGGACATGCTACTACCTTGGCAAGGCCCCTTGTGATGACATGACTTGCCACCGGACTAATATCAATCTCTCGACATGACTGGTTACCTGCCAAATATCATCCTCTTGTCATGCTATCACTTAACACCCAGCATGATATACTTGACTCTTATAATTATCACGATAACGGGAATGATGACCTGACATATTGATAGTACAAAATGTACTCCTGATACTCATGTGATACTTTATAGTACGTACAGTACTCCTGATATATCTGCATTCCTGATATTCCTGACTTGTTCCTGCTCATTCCGGAATCTGACAATCATCTAATAAACCATAAAACTGGACAACTTGCATCGGGTCGGGGGAAACTTGCAACTATCAATATGTGTTCGTGTTTACAGTGGTATTAGGCATGTTGTGCAACTAAAACTTCGGTCTGACCTGTGGGCCTCCAGGCGACCGAGGGAGTGCTGGCTCCCTCCTTCCTGGTACCATCATGATAAGGGCATACATAAGTCCCTCCTGTTAGCCTTGCGGCTGGTTCCGTTACCAAGCAACGGAACAATCCTGGGCCGTGGTCCCAGGTATGTACGGGACCCACTGTAAACATAGTTCGTTGATACCCCCGCTGATTTCCAATAACAATCTTGCTTTACTCGATATGGATCTATGTGTGCTGGGACGCTAGTTCACATAGGTAGATATCAGGGTAAGACGAGTAATAATAAAGTGTCAAGATAATAACCTGCTCTTTAAGTTGTAAGTAGAGGTATGTGGAATGGGACGCATACTAAAGCCTGCAATTTAAACGGCTAAGAATCTGTGATATGCCTTACCATATTTGCTTGTCCGGGATTTTACTTCAGATTTTCGGCTTTATGAGTATTATCGTATTAACTGCTCATGCTCTGCCTTATCCCTTGTATCCATCTGCCTCCTGTTCATTTTCTTATCATGCCCTGAGTACAGTCGGGTTGTATGTGCTTGGATTATGGTGACATGAGACAAAGGTATATAGATGAGGGTTTCCTTGTTTGGATTATTCCTTCGACGTACTAGTCTTATGAAGCCGTGATCTGAAACCATACAATCAGATTTGCTCGTCCTCGGCTTTATTTGATTTTATCGCTATACATGTGCTTACCCTTGCTCGCCACTTGGCTTTTGCTTCACCACTCGCCTGGGGAGTTCTGACTCCTCTGGATCCTCATGTCCAAGTTTTGGAGCTTGGAGCGTGTGGATTCTCCCAGTTGCTGATCAGAGTGGCGCAGCTGTAGCGTGGACCTCCATCAGACCATCTGGAGCTCTATCCTTCCAGGCCCCCTGTGTGCCTCTCGAGTTTTCCTTTAGTAAACTCGCGAGTGCCCTTTTTACTGTTCACTCTTGTATATCTCCCCGTATTCTCGCAATTGCGCCATTCTGGTGTTGTAATATTATTGTAATATCGGATCACCTCTGGTGATAACTTTGTAATTGTACTCATATGTTGGAATGTATAATGCACCACTTGCTTCCGTACTCTGATTCTTGCTTGTACTGATGCTTAGCGTATATACGTGAGGGTATTTCTGACCTGCGTATATACGTTGCAGTAACGTCTCCGTACCCTCAGGATCGGGGCGTTACAGGGTGGTATCAGAGCTTAGGCTCTACATCCTCAGTACGTCCAGACGGCAAATTAATGGTAAGAAATTTGCAACTGGAATACAGGAGTCCTAGTTATACAATCCAACTACAAGTACAGAGTTATCTATTCATTCTTGATCATCCTTCCTTTGATTCCTAATCCCTTCCATCTTTACCCTGTTTTGGTTTTTCGAAGCCTTTATACCAACTTAAGATATGAATAGACTAGAGAGGTAGCGGCTGGTTCTGAATGAAGCTATTATATGATCTCTTCGGACATCTCTATGAAAGTTCGGGTATTCTCAGGATTGATCTCGAACGGGTTATCTTTCAGAAGTCAGTAGTCAAGATTCTTTACGGATATTCTATATTCTCGGCTATATCTTTCAGAGTGATTGATGCCTGGTATTCGAAATTCTTAATTATCGGTCATCTTTATTATGCTCAGGACTATCAGGGTTTTCTTTATCTTTGGTGTTCTGGCTCATTCTCAGAGTGATACTAAGTATGCAGTACAGCTGGAATTCTATTGCTAAGCTGTGTTATCAGTCAGTATTATTCGGCATTGTTCGAAGATTTATACAGCCGGAAGTGCAGAAGATTTCTATATTCTGGTTATTGATCAGTCAACTTGAGGGCCCTACCTATAGTGCTTCATATCTTAATTAGTATAATTCCCGTCCTTGTCCTCCTTGTGTTCAATTTACCCCTTATCGAAATTGCGAGGACGCAATTTTTTGTAAGGTGGATGGATTGTAACACCCCGCTCCCAGAATACGTACTTAGTTGCGTATTCAGATTTTTCGATCGTATTTTTCGATTTACTTCCTATATTTATTTTGTATTGTGAATTCTTTATATGAACGTTTTGTCTTGGATTTAGATTCGTGGACTCAGAGTCAGCCCTAATCTGAACCGAGGGCCCGATCCTAGAGTATTGCTCGATTTGGACATTCCGGTATTCCGATTTGACCGAATTTTGTTTTAAACATCATTTTCCAATATTTTAGATTTTCTATGATTTTCTGGAATTTCCTGAATTAAGTTGAAAATCTTCAAAACCGTTGTCGACCAGTGCCGCTGACCGATTCTCGGATTTTTAATTTACAAACGGATTAGAATTACTAGAAGTGTCTTTTTACATTATTTCTTAAAACCACATTTCCTATCTAAATACTTTTTCTGAGGATTTTATGAATTTATGAAAATTCCACCGGATTCGGTATCGGCCAGTATCGCTGGTTGATTCCAGGATTTTTAGTTTACAATCGGTATTGAATTTCTAAATTCTGCTTTCACTTTACTTCTTAAAATCATATTTTATTTTTTAATACATTTTCTGGGATTTTTCGGAATTTATCAAAATCCGGCCGACCCGGTGCAGACCAGTATCGGCGGTTGACTTTCGGATTTTTAATTTGAAAATGAGATTTTATTTCTGAAAACCGATTTCATATTATTCCTCAGGATGATGTTTTCTACCTCTGGGTATTTTTGGGGATTTTTCTGGAACAGTTGATATTTCGCGGCCATATTATAATATTATTATTTTTCCAATCTTTCTTTTCTTTCTTTCTTTCCTTTCTTTTCTCCCACCAACCGCAGCCCACTCCCCCACGTGGGTGACACCACCCCCATTTAATTCTCTCCCATCACCATCCCTATCACTCTCTCTCCTTTTCTTTTTCTTTTTCTTTTTCTTTCCTTCTCTTTCCTTTCCCTCCATTTCTTTTCTCTTCTCTTCTTCTTCTTCTTCATCTGGCGACCAGCACCCAACCGGCCACCTCCATCTCCGGCCACCTCGTTGCTGGCGAGGAGAACCCCCACCTCCGGCCACCTCCATATCCTCTCTTTTTTTCTTTTCTTTTCTTTTCTTTCCTTTTCCTTTCTTTTCCTTTTCTTTCCCTTTTCTCTTCCTCCCCAGATCCGGCTCGGCCCCACCATCATCGCCGGCCTCTCCACTTCTCCTCCGGCGCCCCGGCGTAGGCAGGCCGCCGCCGGCGGTGAGCCGGCGGCCTTGAGCGCGGCCAGGGGGCCTTAGGCCCCCTGTGCGCTATTGTGGAGGGGGCAGCAGCCCCCTCCTCCTTCTCCTCGGGGTGGCTGGCGCCACCCCAGTCTGGCGCCGCCGGCGGTGTGCCGGCGGCCGTGGGCGGCCAGGGGGCCCACCTGGGCCCCCTGTGCGTGGCCTGAGAGGGGGGCAACGGCCCCCCTTCTCTTTTCTTTTGCTGGAGGGGGGCACAGCCCCCTCCCTTCTCTGTTGAGGGGGCGCTGCCCCCTCCTTCTCTGCCGGTGGCCGGCGCCGCCCGGCGCCGCCACCTGGCCGGCGGCCAGGCCGAGCGCCCCCAGAGGGGGGCGCTGTGTGCGGGAGCCAGGGGGCAAACCCCTTCCCTTTCTTTCTCTCTCCCTGGTTCTCTCTCTCTCTCCTGCCTTCATTTCTCTCTCTCTCTCTCTTGGACCTCTCACTCTCTCCTGGGTCTCTCTCTCTCTTCCTGGTTCCTCTTCCTGTTCGTCTTCTCCATTTGGAAAATGACTCTTATCAGGGCCGGCCACTCCTTTTGGATTGGGGCCGAGCTCTTCTTCGTCGGCAACGTCTCCGATGGTTATTCCGGTAATCGTTTACGATTATTCCGGTAATCATTTCGGACAATATCAACGGTGATCATTCCGGTAATCGTTCACGATTATTCCGGTGATCATTCCGGCTCCGGTGATTATTCCGGTAATCGTTCACGATTATTCCGGTAATCACTTCGGTGACAATTGCAACAACACCACCACCAAAGAGATCACCTTTTCCCTGTCTCTCTCTTTCTATCTGTTAATTGTTAGACGCGGATCTCACTCCCGCGTCCAGGCAATTCCTTACGCGAGTCTTCGCGTTCTTGGTATCTGTTTAACGCGATCTACGCGTTCTTGTATCGGCGCAACGCGGAGCTCATGTCCGCGTCTGTGTTCTATTCATTCTGACGTGACGCGGAGTCCAGACTCGCGTCTGCGTTCCTCTCATGTTAACACGACGCGGAGATAATACTCGCGTCTGTGTTCTCCTCGTGCTAACGCGACGCGGGACCCACGACCGCGTCTGCGTTCTCCTCGCGTCCTGATTTAAACGCGGGTCTCGAACCCCGCGTTTGTGGCTCCTACGCAACGCGACTCCCGCGTCTGTGATTCCTGCGTTTGCTAATCCCGCGACGCGACTCCCGCGTCTGCGACCCCCGCGTCTCACTCTCATAAGCCCGCGTCTCCCTGTGTCCCTTTCTCCCTCTTTCTCTCTCTAACTCTTTCTCTCTCCTCTTCACTTTCTCTCTCTTCATAATTATATATTATTTTATGGCGTGTGCGCGAGTTCCATGGATTCCAGACTTTTCTGCTTTCCGGTGATTTAGGCGAGTGTCCTCGCTCTCGCCTCCATTTGGGTTTCCCCGCTTCGTCGGGTCGACATGTATTTCCATGTTTTTTTCATATTTTGTATTGGTCTGAGTCCCTGTATCTGTGTATGGCCGAGTGCCAATATCTGGACATGTATTGCTCTGTGACGAATGCTTGTATTAGGGTAGTTTCATTCTTGTACCCATACTATGCCTGTGATGTATTTTACTGCTTCATACCATGCGTGGCCGATCCTTCAGCTTCGGTCACTCACTATCTCGAAAGAGACGTGATTGGGACCGTCAGGTTTCTCTGGACCCTTCAGCCTCCGATCACTCACTATCTCGAAAGAGACGTGATTGGGACCGTCAGGTTTCTCTGGACCCTTCAGCCTCCAGTCACTCACTATCTCGAAAGAGACGTGATTGGGATCGTCAGGTTTCTCAGCTCCGTCTGGTGAGCATGCTTAGCGCTCAGTGCTTTATTCACTAAATTCGTTTAGGCGAGTTGCTGCCGGATTTTCTACTCGTATCTTGATCCGAGTGTCCCGGTAACCTCGCAGAGCGCATTAGTGTCTAAACTCTGTTCGCTGCCTGTGCCTCCAGCTTGTTCAGCTCCGCCTGGTTATCATGATCAGCGTCCAGCGTTTTACCACTAGATTCGTCTAGGCGAGTTGCTGCCGGATTTACCGCTCGCACTTCAGTCGAGTCGTCCCGGTAACCTCGCCAGACGCTCCAGTGTTAAATACTGTTTGCTGTCTGTACTTCCAGCTTGCTCAGCTCCGCTTGGTTGTGCTCAGCTACTGCTTTAATACATGCCATTACTTCATACCTATCATCTTCATATTTAACACATGTATATCACCTGACAACTGGTTTGTTATCACCTAACATCGGACATGCTACTACCTTGGCAAGGCCCCTTGTGATGACATGACTTGCCACCGGACTAATATCAATCTCTCGACATGACTGGTTACCTGCCAATATCATCCTCTTGTCATGCTATCACTTAACACCCAGCATGATATACTTGACTCTTATAATTATCACGATAACGGGAATGATGACCTGACATCTTGATAGTACAAAATGTACTCCTGATACTCATGTGATACATTATAGTACGTACAGTACTCCTGATATATCTGCATTCCTGATATTCCTGACTTGTTCCTGCTCATTCCCGGAATCTGACAATCATCTAATAAACCATAAAACTGGACAACTTGCATCGGGTCGGGGGAAACTTGCAACTATCAATATGTGTTCGTGTTTACAGTGGTATTAGGCATGTTGTGCAACTAAAACTTCCGGTCTGACCTGTGGGCCTCCAGGCGACCGAGGGGAGTGCTGGCTCCCTCCTTCCTGGTACCATCATGATAAGGGCATACATAAGTCCCTCCTGTTAGCCTTGCGGCTGGTTCCGTTACCAAGCAACGGAACAATCCTGGGCCGTGGTCCCGGGTATGTACGGGACCCACTGTAAACATAGTTCGTTGATACCCCCGCTGGTTTCCAATAACAATCTTGCTTTACTCGGATATGGATCTATGTGTGCTGGGACGCTAGTTCACATAGGTAGATATCAGGGTAAGACGAGTAATAATAAAGTGTCAAGATAATAACCTACTCTTTAAGTTGTAAGTAGAGGTATGTGGAATGGGACGCATACTAAAGCCTGCAATTTAAACGGCTAAGAATCTGTGATATGCCTTACCATATTTGCTTGTCCGGGATTTTACTTCGGATTTTCGGCTTTATGAGTATTATCGTATTAACTGCTTATGCTCTGCCTTATCCCTTGTATCCATCTGCCTCCTGTTCATTTTCTTATCATGCCCTGAGTACAGTCGGGTTGTATGTGCTTGGATTATGGTGACATGAGACAAAGGTATATAGATGAGGGTTTCCTTGTTTGGATTATTCCTTCGACGTACTAGTCTTATGAAGCCGTGATCTGAAACCATACAATCAGATTTGCTCGTCCTCGGCTTTATTTGGTTTTATCGCTATACATGTGCTCACCCTTGCTCGCCACTTGGCTTTTGCTTTACCACTCGCCTAGGGAGTTCTGACTCCTCTGAATCCTCATGTCCAGGTTTTGGAGCTTGGAGCGTGTGGATTCTCCCAGTTGCTGATCAGAGTGGCGCAGCTGTAGCGTGGATCTCCATCAGACATCTGGAGCTCTATCCTTCCAGGCCCCCTGTGTGCCTCTCGAGTTTTCCTTTAGTAAACTCGCGAGTGCCCTTTTTTACTGTTCACTCTTGTATATCTCCCCGTATTCTCGCAATTGCGCCATTCTGGTGATGTAATATTATTGTAATATCGGATCACCTCTGGTGATAACTTTGTAATTGTACTCATATGTTGGAATGTATAATGCACCACTTGCTTCGTACTATCTGATTCTTACTTGTACTGATGCTTAGCGTATATACGTGAGGGTATTTCTGACCTGCGTATATACGTTGCAGTAACGTCTCCGTACCCTCAGGATCGGGGCGTTACAAAGGTGATTATGTTTGAGAGAGGAGTTATGTACTTCTGATGTTGAGTTATAATTTCTCAGTGGAGGTCCTTTTGTGAAAGGTCATGTCTGAACATAGTGAAAATCCTTCTGTGTAAAGGCGGGGACGCAGAGCAATGACTCGAACCTTAAAATATATCCTTGTGTTTGCGTTTGGATCTTTCTCTCTCAACTTTCTCTCACTCTTTATCTCTTGCATTGCTTTACATTGTTCATGTTCATATACTTGTTTGGTATTGTTTGTGTGCCCACACTTTGTTCAATCAAGAGAGCTTTTAAAGCACCTCAACTCTTAGTTTAGAAAAATTTAGAGGAGTAGTTTCAGAGCCTTTCATGGGGAATTCAGACTCACTCTTAGTTACACATTGTGTATTTGCAATTAGTTTTTAATTTCCGCATCATTTGTCCTAGATTAACTTGTACACCTATTAACCGCCCTCTAAGTTTGATTTCAATTGGTATCAGAGCCAGCGCTCTTGATATTCGGTTTAACCACTTAGAAGTGAGATCCTCATTTGCTAATCTAGTATTTGCATTGCATACATATATTTACACTCATGGATTTTCTTGTCTCTCTCATGTATGATATTTCTAACATCGATATGTGAAAGTTTAAGATGAGTTCCCATATGAAAGCCCTAAGATTGCGTCCTTGCCACTACCAAGAAATTTTATGTTGGTAATGACAAGTACCTAGCGGCCAATGCACAAACTATAAATGCATTAAAGCATACACTTAGCAAAGAACTTCTTTCTATTGCTTCTCATTGTGATTCCGCTTTTGCAGTGTAGAACACTTTGACCTCTCCCGAGTAACAAGCGACAAATATTTTGGAGAGAGAATCAAGAAGGAATGAATCCGAGCAAACATGCTACATAGTCCAAGGTAATGTCTCCCTTAAGGTAAATTCAGATACCCATCTTAATGATAGTACTAGTTCTTCTTATGATGATAATATGAATGCACATGTTTTAAATGAAAAACTATCCTTATTTTGTGAAAAATTGCTTTCAAAGTATAAAGTTTTAAAAAGTAAGAGTTTTGAATTAAAAGAAGAAAATAACAATTTATTTTCAAATTTTGATTTAGTTTTAGAAGAGAAGGTTGAGATTTCAGATGAAAGGGGTTTCTTGAAATCCCAACTTGATCTTGTCTTAAAAAATGAAAATTTGAAAATATAAGATCAAATTTTAAAGATTTTGATATTATTTGAAGAATATGATGTTTTATCTTCAAGACTTGATATTGTGTTAACAGAAAATGATTCTTTAAAGAACAAAATTGTTTTAATTTTTAAAGAATTAGAATGCATTTTTTTTAGAAAAAGTCTATGAAAAATAATTTAGATTTTCATTTTTGCCATGCTATTATAGTTTCATCATCTTGTGTTTCTATTGCATGCTCACACATCTTCTTCTAATGTAAAAATGATATATGTATGTTGAATAAGAGTGTAGATTGTTTGGACTCCACTCTGAGCCAATGTGCCATGAACCACACTAGATTGGAATCCATGTTTCGAAAGAACATGCTCCATATATTCATGCACATCATTCACGGCATACACATGCTCATCATGCCCATACACATGACACCTTATATGCTAATGTGTACACTTGTACACATTGTGGACGTACGGGCTACCTTGCAAAATGTTATTATGATAGAATAAATATTTTAAATTTTACAAATAAGTTTATTTAGGTTAGAAAAGGTACTAACCCCTATGGACATAAAAATATATGGGTACCAAAATTCACCCTTATTTCATTTGTTGTAGGTGTGGGCTCTCACACGAAGTGAGAGTATTGATGCCTTGATGGTGGATGCGTTTCGAGCCAAATGATCATATCTATGGATGCATCACTTTCAAGGGATGTTTAGCTGGGAGAACAACCATGGTTTGGAGACCTAGAGATTGGTTCATATGATTTGGTAACTACCTCTAACTCCCATGTTGTTTTACATGCTTTCATTGATGATTTTTAACATGTCTGTTTTAATACTCATGTCTGTTAAATATAATGTTAATTAGACACGTGATATACAAAGATAGTCATTGAGATACACCCATGTTCATATGGATTCATATTTTTTTGTTCTCACTATTGTTTAACTAATATATATATATATGTGTGTGTGTGTGTGTGTGTGTGTGTGAGAGAGAGAGAAATGTAAATCAGCTGACACAGGACGCAACTCCCTCCTATGTCGCACTCAAAATCAATTCCCGAGTAAATTTTCAAGATCCGACCGCATATTATCATCTTTATATTCTAAGATATATACATATAAAAAATCAAGTGATTTGAAGTTTGTTTACTCCATTTTCTTTGGGTTCAAAGATTAACGGTTTTTTAACAATAGAACAAAATGGAACGATTAGATCAATAAGTAAACGAACTTCAAATCACTTGATTTTTTATACATGTATATCTTAGAATATGAAGATGATAATGTGCGGTCGGATCTTAAAATCACTCGAAAAATGATTTTTAAGTGCGACATAGGAGGGAGTTGCCTCCTGTGTCAGCTGATTTACATTTCTCTCTCTCTATATATATATCTTAGTTCTAATAACACGTGCATTTAGCTTAATGATCATATTTGTTTATGTTTTGTATTTCATTGCTCATTTGTACTCATTAGATGTACATATTTAACCTAGATTTGATGATTATTACATTTACACTTATTTTTTCTATTTTGTACATTTTTTGGGTTTGCTTTATGTATATGATAATTTTGTATAAAACTAATAGATATACATGTCTACCTTAGAGTCACTTGCCTTCATGCAATATTCTTTTGTGGACTCAATTTATGTTTGGTTTATATATGTATACTTTTAGTTTCGACAAAACATACATATAACTTGAAGCTTGTTTAGTTTTTGAAGTTTTGATGATTCTTTATTTTTTATAAAAAATTCATATGAGCTTCAATGCCTTATTTCATGATTTATTGATTACATGATTTTTATACACTTTATATATCTTTTGTTTACTCATAGTTTTGATTCATGAGCCTATATGAGCTTTATAGATTTTTGAGTGTTAATTCTCGTGTAGTTATCATATATTATGAAATATATATTTATTTTATTCCTTACTTGAAGGATTTCGTACTAGTTTTCAAAATTATTATAAAACTAGTTTCGTATTCTTTGATTTGGTAGTGTTTTTAGATATGCTAAAAGTATTTTCAAATCATATTTTTTTGAAAAATCCTACCAACCGAAGGGCGATTGGATGGGCGACCATACCTTGTATACTCTTATTGAATATCTTTTCAAACATGTGCATGATAGGGTGGTAGTTATGAGATATAGATGATTGACTTTTGTATACTCATGTTTTTTATGTATATATATGCATCATATCTCAATTGATATTATATATTGCTCTGATCATACATACATATAAATGTTTTCTTGTGCCATAAAACATATTGACCATACACTTTTAGCACATTGATTTTATGCTAAATTTTATGTTCTTAATGATAATTGGTATCTTTACGAGTTTATGCATAATTTTGTTGGTATTTCATAAAGGAGGAGAAAAATTCTTCTTTTATCTTTCAATTGGTTTTATTTTCAATTGATATGTTATTCCCACTCTTTATGATGAAAATATTTTGTTTTGATATATGCTAACATTTTCAATATTGGCATCAATAATCTTAAATTGGTATTATTCTCAATTTTGTATCGTTATTACAAAATAGTTTTAGTATTTACCTAATAATTTGGTTTTACTTTTCTTTGGTATCATGTCTTTCTTGGTATCAATCGATAAAAAGATTGTTTTATTTCAATTGATAAAAAGAATATTTACTTTCAATTGGTTTCTTTCAATTGATTATTTTTTATTGGTATCAAAATTTTATTTTAAAAATGTATATTGGTATCGTTTGTTTGTCTTCACCCCTTTGTTGATGAGTGACAAAAAGGGAAAGAAGAATTTGTGATTATATATACATGTTTGATTAATTGTTATATATATATATATTTGGTATCTTGAGCTACATTACATATTTTTATAGTTTTATTCATATGCATGAGTTAAAGGGAAGCTTCTATGAAGCCTATCCTTAATTAATGCATATATAACCTCACAAGTTTTGTCATCATCAAAAAGAAAGAAATTGTTGGCCCAAAGGCCCTTCACCTTAGTTTTAATGATGACTAACTTATGAAGGTTAGTTTGCTAATGATCTTGTGTTTATATAGTTTCAGTTATTGATGAAGATCTTAGTAGGTGATTAGCTTTAATAAAGAATTCAAAGTCAGTTTTAGAGATAACACATGTAGATTCAAGAGCTCGCGAGTCAAGATCGCATCTAGCACTCGGTTAGAGTTAAGCTTTATGGATCAAGTTTAGATCGAGTCGCCTTGGAGATAGAGATCAAAAGACGACTTGCATCTAGGTCTGTTTAGTTTGTTTAGTTTAGATCTCGTGTAAGAATTGCCTAGTCTTGATATGCTCAAGTAACTCACACAAGTTCAATAGTTTTTGGTTTCGATTAACCGTTTTTGAATTTCAAGAATACATATATGGTTTTGTGAATAGATAAAATCAAAACAAGTTTTACATGGTTTATATGTATAGTGAATTCATCCATATACATTGATGTTTCATATTGTCTAAAAACTTATTTTGCTGTATGTCTAGTCCTGTGTTTTAAGTTTTGTTTAATCAAAACTCAATTTTTGGATTTAATATAAAAAATATAGATATATCTTTTATATGTGTATTGGATTCTATCCATTCACACTATGCTTGAAATGTGGTTTAATATCATGTTTTTGTATTTATATAAGTTTTGGAGAACATGGTTTTTCATTTCAAAATTCAAGTTTCAAAAAATACCAGTTTTGGTTTAAAGCTAAATTTCCATACCTCAAAAATAATTCAAATAGTTTGTAATATGTGTGATGATTTTAGTCACACATATTTGTACTTCAAATATTTATAAGAACTTATTTTTATGAATTTTATGTGATTTTATAGAAATTAAAAGCCAACATTACAAACCCTATAATTCCAGTCATGAGCCTGCTGGCGGTCGACCGACCGGTGGACCGGATCAGAGCTCGGTTGACCGATCGGTCGACCGATGTACACAAATACGTGCAACTACCTCAGCCTTGGATCAGTCGACCGCACGGTCGACCGATCAAGAGAGCTTGCTCTCTGGATCTGGCCCCGGTTAACCGGTCGGTCGACCGACCAGAGAGTTGGCTCTCTGGTTCTGGCCTTTGATGACTGGCGGTCGACCGTTAGGCATGTTTGTCTGGGGCGGTCGATCAGGTGTTCGGTACGGAAAGAGATTTTGCCGTAAAATTTCCTTGAATCAGTTGAAAGATTACAACAAAACAATATTCCGACTACAAGGGAGGGAGGATGCTTGGATCTTCCCTTTGTTTAAGGCTGGGTTCTTCGTGTGGCGATGGAGAGTGAATCTTGTTCTCCGTTGACCAGATGACCGTCCTGGACCGTCGGGGGTCTTCTCTTCGGCCGGTAGGGGAGTAACTCAGCTCCGGCTACCAAACTCTCAAAGAGGAGGTAGGCGAAGATAGGCTAGTACTCAGTAAGCCTGTTGAAGAATCTCTTCTCTCTCGGTCGTTGACGTCGGGCTTCTCTCTCTCGATGCCTTGATCTTCTGACCCTCTGGATTCAAAAATGCCGACCTTAATTGATCACTCGACCTTCTTCTCCCACTGAATCCAAATCTCTGACCCATCGTTCATAGCTAACAGGGCTATTTATAGGGGTCTTAGGGGGTGATCGTGCCCCCTAAAAATGCGCCTGAATGAGGGCCGTTACCCGCGATACGCGCGGTAACTGGCTCCCCACGATCTGGGCGGTTGCAACTGAGACGCGGATTTCAGACTAAACGCGCCTTGATGCTGAGACGCGGGCTTCAGGCCGGACGCGCCTTGGATGCTGAGACGCAAGCTTCAGGCCGGACGCGCCTTGGATGCTGAGACGCAAGCTTCAGTCCCTTGCGTCTTGGATGGTGAGACGCGGGCGTCGAGCCAACGCGCCTTGATATTGAGACGCGGGCTTCGGGCCGACGCGCTTTGATGTTTAAGACGCGGGCTTCAGGCCGACGCGTCTTGAAGTTGAGACGCGGGCTTCAGGCCGACGCGTCTTGAAGTTGAGACGCGGGCTTCAGGCCGACGCGTCTTGAAGTTGAGACGCGGGCTTCAATCCTTTGCGTCTTTGAGACTGCTTCTTTGGTGGCTTGCCTGGTTAGTCATTTTTAGACAGCCTACAGAACCCCCTCCAAAGTTTCCGATATTCCGCAGTTGAATGGGACGGATTTCGGAATACTTTGGACTTAAACCGCGTTCGCCTTTGTGACCGGACTGTTGATGCTTCGGGTTCGACCTTATCCGAATTTGGTCTTCGTGAGTGTACTGTTGAACTCTTAGAAGCCATCAGAGTCGATCGTGTTGAGTGTCTAGATACACAGCCTAGACCTCCCCAATTGCTTTTTAGTCTGTCACGGGTGCGTTTTTGGCTGGGAGTAGTTGGTTGTCTGTTGGCGCCAGTGTACTGTTGAACTGTCTTGCAGACGCATGAAACTGGACGCAGGCTCCTTTTTGAAAGCAGACGCAGGAGACTGGACGCAGGCTCCTTTTTGAAAGCAGACGCAGGAGACTGGACGCAGGCTCCTTTTTTGAAAAGTAGAAGCCACTTTGAAGACGCAGCGTCTATAGGGTAGACGCGATGTTGGTCAGACGCGAACTCCTTAGAGGGGACGCGACCTTCAGAAAGCATTCTTGGAGATGCTGACGGGGCATGTCCGGTGCGTTTTCTGGGCGCGAACTTTACGCTGTCATGATGACGCCGCCAGCTGGCCTGGGGAAACGGCGAAATTTCGCCTTTTGGCGCGCGGATCTCGCGGTTCATTAAATGAACTGCTCCACGTGTCGGCTTCTGATTCGCGGCGGGGTTGCGACGCATGATCTTCGTCACCGGCAGTGATTTTGTTACACGCGTCAAGCGACGGTTCGCTGCAGCGTCCCTTGGGTCACGCGCCGCGTATCTCTGCGTATCCCCGTGCCTATAAAAGGCAACTGTTTGGAGAACTTCCTCTTCTTCTCCGCATTCGCTTGCTCTGAGAATTTTAGAAAAGAAGAACTCTTCCTCTGTTCCTTTTTCTAGCTTCAGACCAAACTCGCCATGGCACCAAAGACCAAGCCGACCGCCTCCTCCTCAAAGGCGACCACCACCGAGGCCCGGAGGGGCGTCTCCTCCTCTGCGCAGGACTTCGTCCTCCAAGGCCTCCAAGGTAGTATGCCTTAGGCAGAACTGACCCTTAAGGACTTTAAACCATTAAAAGCGTGTTTGATTCCCCAGACGCAGTCTTTGGGATGATAACCGGGGCGCGGATTAGATAATCTGACACCCAAGAGCCCTGTGCTTCGGGTCCTTCACTTAGAATTTCTCTAACTGTGAAGGTCTCTGGACGCAGCTTTGCAGAACGCAGATTTGATCTTCGCGTTCTGTGTCATCAGGCGCCAATTTGATGAATCTGGCGTCTGAGTCCAAGTGCTTTGAATTTTTACAAGTCTTGGTTTGCAGAACGCGGATTTGATCCTTGCGTTCTGTGTCATCAGGCGCCAATTTGATGAATCTGGCGTCTGAGTCCAAGTACTTTGAAATTCCACAAGTCTTGGTTTGCAGAACGCGGATTTGATCCTTGCGTTTCTGTGTCATCAAGCGCCAATTTGATGAATCTGGCGTCTGAGTCCAAGTACTTTGAAATTCCACAAGTCTTGGTTTGCAGAACGCGGATTTGATCCTTGCGTTTCTGTGCCATCAGGCGCCAATTTGATGAATCTGGCGTCTGAGTCCAAGTACTTGGAATTTCATAAGTGGCTTCAATCTTTGCGTTCTGTGCTTCTTGACGCAGATTTGCGGGTCTGGACGCGGATTTGATGATTCCTGCGTCCAGTATCTTTTCTGCGTTCGGACGCAGAACACTTAGTATTTTTCTTTACTTTTGGTAAAGCATCTGACTTAAGTGTCTTCATCTTTTTGCAGCGCCGCAACCTGCTACTTCACTCCCCAAGATACGCCATTTTGGGCATGTAGGTGGAGCTGACCGGAACCTGACCTTTGTGCTGCAAAGGACTGCCCCTGTGACTGCCGACCAGTCGCCGGCTCGTGAGAAGAAGCTCTCGAATGTCGAGATGAGGACTCTTCGAGTGCTGATGACCGATGCAGCATTCGTCACGGATGACGGCATCCAGCTGAAGAAGCCCGCCTTCTTCTTCGGGGATCATATCCACGATGGCGGCCATCGCGTGCACGAAGGGACTTACACATGGCTCCGTCAAATAGGGGGCAGAAGGTTCTTTCTCCCGGCCATGGATAGGATGTACCCTATGTTCTATTACCAGCATATGTCCGTCCCGCGGAAGATGGAGTTTGACCTCGCTCGATATGCTCCTGAGGTTACTCTTGGCGATCTGGGCTCCCACCACCAAGTGCACCGTCATGACGGCCATGACGGGTCGGTTATCGGCCTTTTCCCTGGATCGCGCAAGAGGGAGATCCCGTCTGGAGAGATACCGCACATTGGCGCCACCTTCCTCAACATGTTCATGGCAGCGGAGGGTGACTATCCAGTTGCGTTCCGTGCATATGGGTGGATCTATTCCCCAGCGAATTACTGGTGGGGCAGGATGGTTGGCTTTGTCCTTACCGAGCTCGGGGATTTGCTGAAGCGTGTAGGACTGTACTCGGCGGTCAGGGCCGTACAGTGGGGGATCCCTCAAAGTTCTCAAAACTTCTTTGGGATCCTAGAACGTTACAATCCCTTGACGGGGACGTTCTTTACTCCAGTCGGGGAGATGGGCCTTGCCTTACACGAGATGCACGAGGTCTCAGGACTGGTAACAGGGGACATGCCCTATGAAGAATATGTCCCGACCGCCGTGGAGCTTCGCTACGTGAAGGAGGAGTTTCCCCTCATATATGAGACCTACTGGGAAGTGCTATGTCACTTCCATATCTGCGGTCAGCTCACCAAATGGCGGTCGCAGGGGGTCACGTACCTGTCTTGGGCCAGTTATTTGTTCAACAATGTGAACACCAAAGACCACTTGATCACCCGATTGACGCCCAGCTCTGATAGGGAGATCGAAGACCGGATTGATCAGATGTCCGAGAAATTCTACACCACAGAGTCGAACGAAGATGGTTTCGACCCTGACTTGGTTTTCGAAAGCTTCCACCACCAAGCCCGGACTCCTATCTCCGATCGGGCGCTGCTGGCAGGCTTTCTGATGCTGTGGCTAAAGCGTTGTGTGGTGCCCACGCTGCCACATGAAGTTATAGTTGCCGACGTGGTGTACCCGGCGGTGCTTCTGGCCCATGGCAACCCTATAGCTCTTCTCCCGGCCGTGGTGGCTGGTATTCAGAGCGGGCTGCGGGCGCTGGCTAAAAGCTTTTGTGAGCCGCCAAAAACTGTGGATTCCGAGGGAAAGCCGCTCACGGACGCAGAGGGGAATCCAGTGGTGAAGCGTCCCAATCCTCGGGTTGAGCTGCCTTACACATACCTTATGGCCTGGTATGTGATGCACTGCCCCTCTTTGATGACGGCGGTGCGTTGGAAGGAGGACTCCGTCCCCTTCATACAGCGATTGGAGGGTTCGAGGTGGCAGGATCCTTACATATATTATATCCGGAAGCGTCTTTCAGCCCCGGCAAACTATCAGCTCAATCGTTGCCTCCTCCAGATCCCTGGTGCATCCTACGGCGATCTACTTGTCGATTCCGCAGGCCCTGATGATTTCACGAGGTTATCCCAGGGAGCCTTCTGGTGGTTGCTCAATATTCGGCCCGGGTATATGCTTTTTCGACAAGGGACATCATGCACCATTGAGCCATACATGCCGAATCGCTTCGCTCGACAGTTCGGCTATGACCAGCTCTATATCGGGAATCCAAATGCTTATCTCGCCTTCGAAGGGAACTTGTTCGAGGGTGCTCGGGCCTGGTACTATAGTGTGGCTGGAGGGACAGGAACAACCTTCCGTCTACCTCTTGAAGCGCCCAAGTGCCAGATGAGTCTAAGCTATTGTACTTGGTACTCCCAAGCCGTCCAGACACCAGACTTTCTTCCGGCGTCTTCATGTATCGAGAGCATCAATGCAAGTCTCGAGGAAGGACAGAGTCGGAAAACCAACGAGAGTCGTAGAGCAGTACCGGAGAGCTCGTAAGGAGGTCGGGAGAAGGACGAGGAGGGAGCCACAAGCTACAGAGCCACGACCACAAGAGCAGAGCCACGAGAGCGACGAGGGCGGAACCCCAGCGACGAGAGAGGAGCCTCCAGCAACGAGGGCGGAGCCACCAGCAAAGAGGTCTAAGCAGTTGGCGAGTAAGCGTCATCACCGCTCTACTTCTGTTATTGAGCCTGCCCCGAAGAAGGTTAGGAGGGACTTGGCGGCTGAAGTCTCTCAATCCGGAGCTATCTCTGCCGGAGTTGAGGCTCCTCCTGAAGACGTCGTCAGAGTTGAGGAACCTTCGGAAGAGGAGGATTTCCCCCCTTTAACTCGTGCTCCTAAGTCGCACCGCGAGGCTGTGGAGGAAGGGGAGTTCATCGAACAACCCGTTATTGCTGCTGATGCCGAATCCCCGGAGATTGACATAATGGGCGATGAAGATGTTGAACTTCCGGAAACCTCAGCTCAGCTCAAACCTCCTTCTGCTCATGAAGGGAGAGATGAGGCACAGCAGTTGGGGTCTCCAGGCGTCTTCATCTCTAGTTCCAGGGCCGTCGACCCTAGTCCTACTACTGGGGTGATTGGAGGCAAGGCTCCGATTACGGAGCTTCCTGAGCTGTCGTCTTCTTCGCTCTCAGGGGAAAGCCTCTTTGAGGACAAAGTCGACTATAGCGAGGAACCCGCTCCTCCTGATCAAAGCAAGTTCTTCCATGTCTCAGAGGAGGAAATGTATGTGGGCGAGTCATCATCTGCACCACCAGTGGCGGCTATTCCTGTTGAAGGTACCCTTTCCACCTCCTGTCCAATTTTTCTTTACATGTTGAAGAAGATGTCTTGACATTCTTCATTTTATATTGCAGGGCCAACCGGAGATGCCGAGGCTACAACCTCCTCGCATATTGAGGAGATGGTGAGAGAGTTGACTCGGCCACAGGGAATTGAGACCTCAGCTGCTGAGATGCCCTCAGAGGGGGCAGCTGCTGGTACTGGGGAGCCTTCCACTCTACCAGAGGAGGAAGCCACTACTGAGGTCAAGAAGGCTCGGGTGGAGGGTCCAATGGCAGGTCCACTCCCAGGAGATTGCACAGCCCAAGCTTCAAATGAAGCTTCTGAGGAAATCGTGCTTGCCACTCCATCATTGGTCGCGGAAGTTCCAGCAGGGATAGCACCTCCGGAAGCACCAGTGGCTGGTTCCGCTCTTGCCGTATCGACGGTCAGCATGACTTCTGTGCAAAAAGAGCCGGCCTACACCCCTTCTTCCGAGATAGAAAGGGGGTCGGGGAGCGTTCCGGGTGATGACAGCATGGACTTCCTGACGCGCAGTACGGTGCGGCAGTTCTTTGAAGCGATGCGATCGTGCATCGACTTTATCCTTTCTGGGCGTCGTTCTTTTGACTTTGCCCGGAGATTTCTCGGGAATGTGGCCGAGAACATCGAGCTAGTCGGGGGCCTTCCTCTTGCTCAGGCATGTATGCGGGTGGTGGATCAGTTGGAGAGTGACCTGAAAGAGCTGAAGTCTTTAGACGAAGCTGACTCCCTCCACGAAACCCAAGTCATCCTGGATAGCCTCCTTTCTGCCCAAAGGCAAGAGCGACAGGAAGTGGAAGTACAAATTGCCGAAGAGGTCAGCAACCTTGAGCGTTCCCAGGCTGAATGCCAAAGGCTGATTGAAGACTCAGGGGATACTGAGCTTATCATGCAGAACACAGAGCTTGCTATTACCAACGCTCGGGCTGCCATTGCTAAGGCCAAAGCCATGCTAGCTGTCAATGAAGAGAAGCTCGTCGCCCTCCAGAAGAAGCTAGAGGAGCAGAAGGCTGCAAGGGTACGGGCTGAAGAGAGCCAGTCTGTTCATCTCTCCAGATTGGAGACTTTGCGAGCCCAGCTGGCTGAAAAACCCTGCCTATCTGAAGAGGAGCTGCGGGTCCAGGCGATGATGGAGGCTGAGAAGGCACGTCAGCATGAGATGCATCGTCTCAGGGAGCGCATCCGTTCCCTACCAGATCGAGATTTTTAGCCTTCTCCTCCCTTTTTTTTTTTGTAACGCTCAATCTTATTTGTATAAGAGAGCGTTTTTGTATCACTTTCATATTTTTGGATATAAATAAAAGTGACACCCTCCTTTTTACTTCTTTTGTCTCGAACTCTTTGCCTTTGGTTGGACATGTAGGAGCAAGGAAGTCTTTTGATCTTTATCAAAATTATAATCATAATCTTAATAAGTCAAAAGTATTGAGGAAAGATCTTGTTCCAAGAACTTTCATGACACTGTCAGAGGTGTAAGCTTAACTTGACAGAGGTGATTTTTGGTGGACCTGCCACTTTGTGGAAGAAAGTGACAGGTGGAGTTCGTACCCCAGGAAAGATGAACTTTTATCAAGGATTTGTGCTTAACTTGATTTTAGATCAGCTGGGGATGTTGATGGAAACATTGTTTATTGGTGTAATGTTAACCAACAATGCCTCCAAAATGAATTCGATATTCTGTTGGGGAGAATATCAAATGAAACTAGACTCGCGGGGGAATCTAGGGAAGTCCTTACCGTTAGAGGTGTGATATTAACTTAACGGGTTGGAAATAGTCTTGTCAGGAGTGTAATGTTAACTTGACAAGGACATGAGTTAGAGGTGTGATATTAACTTAACTCATCGACATCTCAGTTTTATAAGGGAAAACTGAGGGTGTCACTGTCATAGGTGTGATGTTTAACTTAACAGTGAGGGTAATGCTAGAGGTGTAATGTTGAACTTGGCATTAGTCGTCTCGGCTTGAAGAAGTCGAGGAAAGGTCATAGCCATAGGTGTATTGTTGAACTTAGCAATGACTCAGATGCTAGAAGTGTATTGTTAACTTGGCATCGTCCATTTCAGCTTCGATATGGAAGTCTGAAGAAAGGGTGACTGTCAGAGGTGTAATATTAACTTGACGGGCACCTGATATACTGCTTAGAGGTGTAATGTTAACTTAAACAGTAGTTTGTCAGAGGTGTGATATTAACTTGACAAGAATTGGCTCTTGATAGGAGCAATTTGAGGACCTGTCATTCTATTGATGAGAATTGACAAGTGGAATTTGAAATGCCAGAGGTATAGTGTTAACTTGGCAATTTTGAAGTTTGCTGCTCTATGTAGAGGTGACAAGCAGGGCTTGTACTCGACAAGGAGTATTCATTACCAGAGGTATAGTGTTTAACGTAGTAATGATTGCATTTTGTGGTCCTACCATTCTATGGATGAGAATTGGTAAGGGATTTTGGAGGAGAGAGTGGAATCAGGTCCACTTAGGATTTTTAGCAAACCCTCAGCTGTCAACGGATTTGAGGTGCCTTTACCAACTACCGTTTGAGTTGGGCTAGCCATGCTATTCCCCTCAGCATGATGAGTTGTTGAGGATTTATGTTGGGCTTAAATGCCAACGTTTTCCTCTATCCTTAGCCGTCGAAGGCGTCGGATGTTTGATCAGAGGTGTGGTTTTAACTTGATCGGCAGGATTTTTAGCAAACCCTCAGCTATCAACGGATTTGAGATGCCTTTACCAACTACCGTTTGAGTTGGGCTAGTCATGCTATTTCCCTCAGCATGATGAGTTGTCGAGGATTTATGTTGGGCTTAAATGCCAACATTTTTCCTCTATCCTTAGCCGTCGGAGGCGTTGGATGTTTTTTGATCAGAGGTGTATTTTTAACTTGATCAACAGAAGAACACCATCTAGGGATAGTATTTCTTCAGGAATTTGCCATTGATTGGCATCATGAGTGTATCGCCATTAGAGGTTATGAGACGATACGATCCATTCGAGTAGACCGACTCTACTACAAATGGTCCTTCCCATTTGGTTGGAATTTTCCCTTCGTCTTGTGCGTCATGACCATGGGTCTCCGGACGGCTAAGACAAGGTCGCCTTTCTTGAAAGTTCGCGTCTTGACTTTCTTGTTGAAGGCTCTGGTAATGCGAGCTTGGTAAAGCTCGATCTGCTGCTGGGCCTGCAGACGCTTGTCGTCTAAGGCTTCCAGTTCTTGGAGTCGCTGTCGATGCTTCTCCTCTGTCGTCATCTCGGCGGTCAGGGCGACGCGTAGAGATGGAATTTGAATTTCCAGTGGGAGCACGGCTTCACATCCGTATACCAAGGAAAATGGCGTGGCTTTAGTTGGGGTTCGCACGGTCGTGCGATATGCCCATAAGCATTCACCCAGCTTATCGTCCCAGTCTCGTTGACTTTTCGAGACGAATTTCTTAAGAAGCTTGCCAATAGTCTTATTGAAAGCTTCCGCGAGGCCGTTGGCGGGAGGATAGTATGCCGTTGAAGACACACTCTGGATTCTGAACTTGGCACAGAATCTCTGGAAAGCCTGGCTGATGAACTGGGGTCCATTGTCATGGACGATCCGCCGAGGCACACCAAAGCGATAGATAACGTGATGTTTCACGAACTTGATCACGTTAGACGATTTTACCTCTTTTAGAGGAACAGCTTCGGCCCACTTGGAGAAGTAATCGGTTATTGCTAGAATGAACCGATGTCCTTTCGACGATGGTGGGCTGATGGGGCCAACCACGTCCATCCCCCACATTTCGAACGGCCAAGTAGAGGTCGTAGAGTGGAGATACCCTGGTGCTTGATGGATGAAATCGCCATGTATTTGACAGGCGTGACATCTCTTAGCGAGGGAGATGGCGTCGGCGACCATCTTGGGCCAGTAGTACCCCAATCTTTGGAGTCTGTTTGCCAGCTTCGGACCAGGTTGATGAGCTCCACATGTGCCATCGTGGGCTTCTTTCAACATTTCGCGGGCCTCTTTTGATGAGAGGCACCGGAGTAGGATCCCGTCATGCGATCGACGATAGAGTTTTCGCGTGATCGCATTATAGTAGAATTTGGGGGCTTTCCTCCGAATGGCGGCCGCCTCTTTGGTGTCTTCAGGCAGGATGCCGTATAAGACATAATCAATATAGGGGAATCGCCAGTCTTTAAGCTCTGGATCGGTTGACACTTCAAGTGTCTCTTTACCGCGACGATCTCCTGTTGACCCTGGGTAGTCTCCGGGGGGGATTTTTGGACAGTATAGGTCGTGGCTATAGACGAATACTTTCTCCATTGCTCCAGCTGGGAGAGCTAGGGAAGCTGCGAGAGATGCGAGGGCATCTGCATGCGCATTTTGGCTTCGCGGCACATGGTCGATGTAGAAGTTTGAAAACTTCTCCGCCATGTGGATTGTCGCGTCGTAGTAGGGTACTAGATCTTCATGTCTGACCTCATACTCTCCGCGAACTTGGCTGACGATGAGTTTGGAGTCACCGTATGCCTCGAGATTTTTAACGCCAATCTCATCGGCGAATTGCATCCCAATCAGGAGAGCGTTGTATTCCGCCACATTGTTGGAACAGGGTTCGGTTAACGAGATAGCCCGGGGGATCACGTAGTTTTGTGGGGAGACGAGTACTACTCCTACCCCCGCTACTGTGTGTCCCTTGGGGCTTGCCCTTGATGCACCATCGAAGAAAAGTTGCCATACTTGTCCTTCAAACGATGTCTGGGTTAGGCATACTTCGGCGACCTCATCTGGGAGATCCTCATAAAGTTTGGCTGCCCTCGGATCTGGGTGTTCGGCTAAGAAGTCCGCCACCGCTTGTCCTTTAATGGCCTTCTGTGGCAGGAAGTGCATCTCATATTGAGAGAGCAATATAGCCCATTTCGCCAGCCGGCCATTCAATGATGAAGGCTTTGTCATAAGCAACCTCAGGGGGTTGACTTTTGATATGACATTTATGGTTTGGCCTACCAGATAGTGTCGCATTTTCTGAATAGCGAACACCAAGGCCAAACACTCCTTCTCGATCGGGTTGTACGATGTTCGGCCCCGATCATCGTTCTACTGAGGTAGTAGATTGCTTGTTCTCGTCCTTGGTCATCATTCTGAGCTAGTAGAGCTCCCAAAGAATGATCCATCGATCGGACGTACACCAGGAAGGGTTTTCCGGATACCGGAGCTGCAAGTACTGGTGGTTGGGTGAGGTATCGTTTGATCTCCTCGAATGCTTGCTGGCAAGCGTCGTCCCATATGAACGAGACTCCCTTCTTCATCAGCTTAGCGAAGGGTTGGCATCTCCCAGAGAGATTTGAAATGAATCTGCGGATGTACGCCAATCGTCCTTGCAATCCTCTGAGCTCCTTGAGGCTTCTGGGGGGTTGCATCTCTTGGATAGCACGGACTTTCTCCGGATCCAAATGGATTCCTGTGGAAGTTACAACAAACCCTAGGAACTTGCCGCTGGCTACCCCCAGGAAGGACTTGGTGGGGTTCATCTTCAATTGATGAGCCCGCATGATGTCGAAGACCATCTTCAGATCAGCTATGTGATCTCCTTTAATGCGACTTTTCACCGCGATGTCGTCGACATAACATTCCACCGTTTTGCGTATCTGCTGATGGAAAATGGTATTCATGGCCCTTTGGTATGTTGCCCCTGCATTCTTTAGACCGAAGGGCATGACGGTGTAGCAGTATACTCCTAGAGGTGTCCTGAAGGAGGTATGCTTTTCATCGTCAGGGTACATCTTGATTTGATTGTATCCTGAGAATCCGTCCATGAAGGACATTCGCTCGAATCCGCAGGTATTGTCAATCATGACATCTGTGATTGGCAATGGGAATTCGTCTTTGGGGCAGGCCTCGTTTAGATCGCGGAAGTCGATGCAGATCCGGATCTTCCCGTTCTTCTTAGCAACGGGGACGATGTTAGCTACCCAGTCGGGATGTTGTTCCTCCCTGATGAAGCCGGAGTCAATAAGCTTCTTGACTTCTGATTGAATGGCCTCCATTATTTCGGGACGAAACCGTCGCTGCTGTTGCTTGACGGGTTTTACGTCCGGACTGATGTTGAGGCGGTGCATAGCCACTTGAGGATCAAGTCCAGGCATGTCCTCGTAATTCCAGGCGAAGACGTCTATATACTCTTGTATAAGAGATATTAGATCATTCTTCTCTGATGGTGACAGGCCGTCACTTATGAAGGTTGGCTTCATCTCCTAGGTTGATCTGAACAACCTTGTCTTCTGTGGGTGGCTCACGCTGTTCAAAGCGGATATCCCAGAGAGCATTCAGATGTTTGATCCAGGGGTCTGTATCCGACTGGATCATTTCTTCGTCTTCGTCTTCCAGATGGCTTGTTGAAACCATGTTTACAGAAAGCCCTTTGAAGATGTTGCCAATACTGACATCTGATTCCCACGATGACGTGTCTGAAGAGTGATCATGGCCTGATGGTTCCTCAGAATCAGAGGCTGACGGCACTGGAGTTGATACATAGCCCAACCCCCGGCGGGTCTGATGATAATAGTCAGGTGTTTTCCCTTTTGGTACAAAAGATCGAAGCAATGATCTCCTTCCTTTGCCGAAGTTTAACCCGGGCCTGTTGATTAGATCGTACCCCATACGCTTCATCATCTTGAGCGTTCTCGGTTCATAATGATTGAACTGGGGGGATTCATCCTCGCCTTCTGATTCTTCATGGGGCGTTGGTTCAGACATGATTCGTCCAAAGAGGATAGGTCTCTGGCCCTTTTGTCTGGCTGGAACCATAAATGAAGATCCTTGCGCGTCACCATCATCATGGTACGTCCCGAAGGATGATTTTATAGGTACATGCAATGATGTCAGAGCATTCATTGCCGACCATACATCCTCGCCCATGTCGGTACTAGTATCCGACGGTATTGACTCAGATTCATACACAGGAAAATACGCGAAATCTAAGTCTTCATTAATATACCAACCGCCTGCATCGTCGGTGGTATCAACATCGAGCTTATTAGTGCTCTTTACAAGTGGTTCTAACTCCCACAGGCACTCTTCTTCTTCGGGCTCGGTGTCAGCTTCATTACCAGAGTCTGGCTCCTCTGGTTGCGGGGTTCCATTATTCTCCTCATATAAGAGGGAATCCGTGAAATAGTTCTCGACCCCTTTGAACGGATGCCTTTCGGCGATCAACGTTCGAACCTGTCCGCTCTCGTCAATGTATTTCATGACTTGATGGAGAGTGGAGGGAACGATGGAGTTTTGGTGGATCCATGGTCGTCCCAGCAACAGGTTGTAGGAAGTGTCAGCGTCAATGACATAACACGTCACTTCCGATTTGAGGCTCCCGATCCGGCATTTGAGCTTGATCTTCCCCATCGGGCGGGAGCTGTTGGCATTAAACCCATAAATAGTCGTCTGGGTTGGGCTCAGACGATGGGCGGGAATGCCAAGAAATTGCATGACTCGGCGAGGTATGATGCTAAGTGCGGACCCTGGGTCTACCTGGATGCGGTTCACCTCGGATGACCCAATATACCCCGTGAAGTATAAGGGTCGGTCATGCTTTCCTTTAACCTGCATGTCGTCTGCTGTGAAGGAAATGCAGGGAACATTTGGAGAGGTGTGGAGGCAATCCTCTACATCTTTCTCTCTCGGTACGTGGGTCAGAAAGACCTCAGCGTTCGTCAGGGCTTCTTGTAGAGCCTCTCTGGTTGACTTAGATAGCCTCAGGAGCTCATACAAGGTAATGCGTGCCGGGATGTTGGCTAACTGAGCCAGAACATCGAAGCGGTAAGATGTCGAAGATCCTTCCGCTGCACTTCTTGAAAGACCCCGAGAAAACCGAGTTTCTTTCTGTTTCTCCACGGGTGGTTTTGTGGAGGGCTGAGCTGGCTCTACAGCTGGTTGAGGAGGGACCACCGCCTTTTCGCCGTACTGCTTCAAGTACGCCTGCCCTGAGCGGGTGCCTGATGTCGGTTGGTTGGGCTCTGCCGCCAGGACCATTGTCTCCTCTTCTGAGTCGGTCAGCGAAGGAACATCAGCGTCTGCTTCCCGGGAAGAAGCGCAGATCACGTGGCAAGATGAAGCCTTTCCTTTGCCTTTGGACTTCCTGTTGGTCACAGTCGTCCATTGCTGCTCGTCAACGAGGTCAGGGTGGACCCACATGATTTCCCTTGAGGTGTAGGGACGGGTACCAAGCCTTTCTCCTGCTGCTGATGAGGGTCTGTATTGACCACTCTCAATTCTCCTTTCGGGACAGATATCACTCCCACGGGCATCGGGGTCGTGTCCCGAAGTGGAGTGCCGACGTCATGTTGGCCGCCCTCTGTTTCTGCTCCGGTCGGAGTTTTAATACCTCCGCGTCAATTAGGGCTTGAAGGACGTCCTTGAAGATGTAGCAGCTCTTGGTAGGGTGCCCGAGCATCCTATGGTACAGGCAGTAGTTGGGGTTGTCGGTCTTGCCGACTTCTTCTGGGCGCCTGATTTCAGGGAGCTTCAGTCGATTGCTCTTGTTGAGTAATTTGAAGAGCGAGTCGACATGTTCCTCCTTGAAGGAATATTGTTTGTTGGCGCGGGGTTGGCTGGAAGAGCCACCTGCTCTGCCTGTTTGAGGCTTGACGGGAGATTTGGTCTCCGTTGCCAAGTTATCCTTCCGTTTGGTTTGGAGGGATGTGTCTGGCGCACGCCTTGTCGACCTTTCTGGCCTGGGCCTGCCTTCTTCCGCTCTGACGCGGGCGACAATCTCTTCAGCCTGTTCACCTTGCTGGACTAACTGTTTCCAGGTGCGGCTTTCTGCTACTCCTATTTGAGCAAGGAGTGAAGTTTGGAGATTGTGGCGACATGTTTCCACCAGGGTGGCCTGGGTCATGCCGCTTGGACATCGGAGTGCCGTGTTCCGAAATCTTTCTACGAAAGACTTAACGGACTCTCCCTTTCGTTGCTTGGTAGCTAAAAGGGTAGGCATGGTAACCTCCGAATCATCCTCGAAGAAGCGTGTTAGGAACAGCTTCTCCAAGTCGCCCCAGTTCTTGATTGAACCTTCAGGAGTTTCATAAACCATTCAAAGGCTAACCCTTTCAGGGTGCCAATGAATAGACGTGCCAGGATGGCATCGTTATCTACCACATTCCCAGTTTGGGATTTGAAGTAGTAGATATGCTGGTTGGGCGACCCCTTTCCGTCGAATGCTTGGAGAGTTGGAGCCTTGAATCTAGGAGGGTACGGGACTAAGTCCCACTCGGCCGGATACGGCCGGACCACTCCAGCTTCTTGGAGATCTTTACGACTAGCAAGGGCATTGAGTCGTTGCTCCAATAGGCTCATTCTTTGATTTTGAGCCTTCTCCGAATCTGGGTCGCTTCCTGCATGTGCTGAAGGTCTGGACACATTCGAAGGAGTGGATCGTCGTGTCCCATCGGAAGGATCAGAGGGTGGACTTCCTCCTCTTCCCCTTCTAGCTCTTGGCCTTCTGGGAGGAGATCTTGCCCTCTCGTCAAGCAATTTCTCAAGCATATGCTTGAGGTCGTCAATGGTTCTCTGCTGAGAGGAGAGTACTTCCATTTGGTGCTTCTGCATCCGGGCCAGGTACTTAGTTGTCTCCTCGGGAGCATTTGCTGTGTCCTCAGGAGCATCTGCCATGTAGGCGGAAACCTCCTTTCCACCGGAAGAATTCGAAGTCCATGATTCTATCACAACTGAGTGAGAATCATCTTCCCTAATGCCGCGGGATAGGGCATTGTAGTCAATTGGGGTGATGGCTCCAGTCCGGGTACGGGTGTGTCGATACACCCCTTCTGGCTCAGAGTCTGACCCCTCTGAATTGACCATAGGTTGTTTTCCCCTGCTTCTGCTTGTCATATATGCAGTAAGCTCCGGGTACTCAACGTCAGGGAAGGTTCTCCGTCGGTGGGAGCGTCTTCTTTTAGCTGACGGGGGAATCAGGGTCAGCTGTCTAATCAAAGACGGCTGGTGAACGCCTGATTCGCAATGGCATCCAGAGAGCATCTGGATGAGTTGTTGACAGCAGCAAGAAGAAGTGGCCTGATTGGCACTTCTTTTCCTTGTCAAATAATCCCTCAATCCGTGGGAGGGGGATTAAATAGACTGGCCTCACAGCGTCGAAGACGGGGGCAGTCGTGTGTTGCGCTGTCTGGACGCAAGTCTCAGAAACGCGGAGATCACACTGTTGCGTTACGCGCGTCTGGCGTCTCTGTTGAGACGAGACGCGGTCCTCGCGTTGCAGTTTGCTGCGTTGGAGCAGAGAGACTTGGGACGTTACGCGCGTCTGGCGTCTCTGTTGAGACGAGACGCGGTCGTCGCACTGTTGTCCGCTGCGTTGAAGCAGAGGGACTTGGAAGATAATGGGCTGCTGGGCCCCACGCCTGGGAACGCATGCGTCCTGCGTTTGATGAGACGTAGAAACTTCGCTTCGGCGTTTGGTAAGTTGGTCTCCAGCAGACTCAACTTGAGGAGTCTCGCGTTTGGGTCGCCAAACGCGGATTTCTCGCACTGGTCGAGGTGCGGGCAAGGCATCATATTGAACGCCGCGTCCAACCCCAGTCAGAGAACCATCGTTCCAACCGAGTGTTGACGCGCGCGTCGTCTTTGTCGACGCTCGGCATTTCGATTGCGTCGTGGAGGAGGAGAGAAGCCAACAACTTCCTGGTTTGAAGAACCAGGGCTGTTCACCACGCGGGTCTCTTGGGAGACGTTGACGCGGGGTTTCTTCGAGACGCGGGCGTTCTGCAAGACGCGGGCGTCACGCGAGACGCGGGCGTTGTGCGAGACGCGGTCGATCGCAGCAACAGTTGTGCCGTGGACCACGCGGGCCTTCAGAGAGGCGTTGGCGCGTGGGTTCTGCGCGTCGCGGTTGATCGCAGCAGAGGCGTTGGATGTTACGCGGGCCTTCGAGGAGGCGTTGATGCGTGAACTGGGCGCGGCACAGAGGGTGACAGCAGCGCCTGGTTGAGCCACAGATTGGGCTTCGGGAGGCTGCGTCGTTGAGACCCTGCGGCAGACGCGGGTCTTGGGGCTCTTGGAGCCAGAAGAGAGAAACTCTTCATACTTCGCCTGGTCGAACTCAACGACGAGTGATTCGACCATCTTCCCCTTACGGAGAACGTCATCCTGCACCACGATGTGCTCATCGGTCACGAATGTAGTCCCCAGCGGAGTCGCCATCTCTTGTTCGGTACGGAAAGAGATTTTGCCGTAAAATTTCCTTGAATCAGTTGAAAGATTACAACAAAACAATATTCCGACTACAAGGGAGGGAGGATGCTTGGATCTTCCTTTGTTTAAGGCTGGGTTCTTCGTGTGGCGATGGAGAGTGAATCTTGTTCTCCGTTGACCAGATGACCGTCCTGGACCGTCGGGGGTCTTCTCTTCGGCCGGTAGGGGAGTAACTCAGCTCCGGCTACCAAACTCTCAAAGAGGAGGTAGGCGAAGATAGGCTAGTACTCAGTAAGCCTGTTGAAGAATCTCTTCTCTCTCGGTCGTTGACGTCGGGCTTCTCTCTCTCGATGCCTTGATCTTCTGACCCTCTGGATTCAAAAATGCCGACCTTAATTGATCACTCGACCTTCTTCTCCCACTGAATCCAAATCTCCGACCCATCGTTCATAGCTAACAGGGCTATTTATAGGGGTCTTAGGGGGTGATCGTGCCCCCTAAAAATGCGCCTGAATGAGGGCCGTTACCCGCGATACGCGCGGTAACTGGCTCCCCACGATCTGGGCGGTTGCAACTGAGACGCGGATTTCAGACTAAACGCGCCTTGATGCTGAGACGCGGGCTTCAGGCCGGACGCGCCTTGGATGCTGAGACGCAAGCTTCAGGCCGACGCGCCTTGGATGCTGAGACGCAAGCTTCAGTCCCTTGCGTCTTGGATGGTGAGACGCGGGCGTCGAGCCAACGCGCCTTGATATTGAGACGCGGGCTTCGGGCCGACGCGCTTTGATGTTTAAGACGCGGGCTTCAGGCCGACGCGTCTTGAAGTTGAGACGCGGGCTTCAGGCCGACGCGTCTTGAAGTTGAGACGCGGGCTTCAATCCTTTGCGTCTTTGAGACTGCTTCTTTGGTGGCTTGCCTGGTTAGTCATTTTTAGACAGCCTACATCAGGCAGTCGAACGATAGGTCATTTCTGATCTGTTCTGAACCCCAACGGCTATATTTTCAGACCCTATAAATATGGGTTCTTTGAGGCCATTTTTAGCTAAGATTTTGAAGTGCAATTTTTTCCACCTTCTCAAGTGTTTTTTAATAAAGTATTCAAAAGAGTTTTGTGCTAAAATTCTTTATCTTTATTTGTTTTAAAAATTTTGAAAATTAAAGAAAATCAAGTCTTTGGGAATTCTATTTTGTTCTTCATTTTATATATCCATCAGAAATTTTTTTTCAAGTATTTTCTTTGTTATTTTTATTTTCAAACACTTTGATTTCTCACATACTTGAGTTAATTAATTCTAATCCTATCTTTAGGATCTTTATTTTGTGAGAAAAATATTTTTGATCTTTTGAGATCACCAAGAGAGTTTGTGATCATAGGATCACCAAGCTGTAAACCTTTTCTTTACTTTGGCTTTCTGTCTTCCCTCTTGTGCAGGGTGATTGTGCTTGAGAAAGGAGTTGTGCACTCCCAGTGTTGAGTTGTAATTTCTCAGTGGAGGTCCCTTTGTGGAAGGTCTTGTGTGTACGTAGTGGAAATTCTTCTGTGTGAAGGCGGGGACGTAGAGCAGTAGCTCGAATCTCGAAATATATCTTTGTGTTTGCATTTAGATTTTTCTCTCTCAACTCTATCTCTCTTTATATCTTGTATTGCTTTATATTATTCATATTCATATATATGCTTGGTATTGTTTGTGTGCCCACATTTGTATTCAACCAAGAGAGCTTTTAAAGCACCTCAATTCTTAGTTTAGAGGAATCTAGAGGAGTAGTTTCAGAACCTTTCACGGGGAATGCAAACTCACTATTGGTCACACGTTGTGTGTTTGCACTTAGTTTTTAACTTCCGCATCATTTGTCCTAGATTAGCTTGTACACCTATTCACCCCCTCTAGGTGTACTTTCATCTAAATCATGACTTTTGAAGGTATGGTTGATCCTAAAAGAATCTAGATCCTGAACTAATGCATAGGCCTTCTCAAGTTCGGTAACTCCTCGAGCGAACAATTCTTTTCGTAGGTCTTCCTTCTCTAAGATCAGTCCTAATCTAGGAAAGAATTTGGGTGCAGTTTCTGTGTTTGATCATACTGTAACGAATGAGGAACTCATAAAATTGGGCCACATAATCCTTGGTGGACTTAGTGCCTTGGGTGAATCGTGCCAGTCGTCAAGAAATGATTGAAGTATCTCTCGTGATCAACATGTTGGTCTTCACGCACTTCGCTTATAGTTTGAGTTAGGGCAGTAAGCTGAGCCATATGTAGGCAAGCGTCACTGTCAGTTGGGACCCCATAAAGATAGAAGAAACTTTACTAGACGCTTTTAGAATATATGGGTGACCATTACAGGTGAAAATGCACTACACAAAATCTAAATGAAGATGAAAAATGCAACTCTAAATTCGTCGATTTTTTAAATTGTCGGAGTATCAAACCCTCAGTCTTACCAATCCAATTGGCCAAATCAGCATAGCTCAGGTGGGAGATTTTCTGCTCTTGGCGTTCCTTAATTATACACTACGTGAGAACCATTTCTTAGTTATACACCAATCGTATGAAATTTTAGGAAAAGATTTATCTTTCAATAATTCCTAAATTTTATAATTTTATTTGAATAAAATCTAAATCACAAATGCAAGAAGGCAAATAAAAGAATGTAAGATATAATTCCTACCTAACCGTGCTATGATATCAAATTGATGTGAAACGTGTACATAGGCGAAAGCAATAGATAAAAAAGCTCAAATATGTCTCACCAATAAGAACGATCATTGATAAGAAGCTTAAAATAGTTAATAGTAATGATATTTTTTATAACATTCAATTGCTTTAATCTGTTTCAAATATCAAGTTAGTAACTTGATGCATAATATTATGCATGTTATCATATTCTACTATCAAGAAAGAAGTTAGTGGACTACGTGACAAATAAATTCTCACAACTCTTAAATTATTTGGGTAATAGATCAAGATTGATAAGAAATCAGAGATATAAATATCAAACTTATAAATAAATAGTCGTTAACTGAAATTGTGCATCTTAATTACCTGTGAATAAAACATAGTTTTTCTATGTTTCTTAGACTAAGATTCTGTAATAGTGTAGCTCTTTCTGTTTTGAATTCAACGCTTTGAACTGTGTATGATTTGAACTCTTGATGAGTAAGTATGGTCCGAATAAAATAGCTTGCTGGTGACTGAATTTTGCTACGTGACTGTATTTTTTGCCTGATTTTGGAGGCGTGGAGAAAGCTCGATGGTCTCGGTTTCAGTGGCAAGGATAAGGGAAACAATGGACGTCGAGGTTGGTTGTAGACATGGAAAGAGAGATTTGACTGAACTTTTAAAGTGAGGAAAGAAATTCATTGTGAAAAGATTGAGTGAATTAGAAGAGGAATTTTTTTTTAGAGGAATGAAGAGAGAATTGGGGCAAGGAGATAGGCTAGTTTGGATTTCACACCAGTAATCTAGAGTTTCGTTAAGGGTTTTACACACAAAGAGAAAAATTGTAGAGAGATCACAAAACTCACACATTTTGAGAAAAATTTCATTATAATTTATTGCATATTGAAAAAGTGAATGCATAAGGTCTTTATATAAGTTACAAAATTATACTCTCGTACTTCTATTTGATAATATAATCAAACTTCTAAAAGAAGTCAAATGTCTAAAAAAACGAGAAAAATACATGAAAAAGAAACCTACATGAAAAGATACTAGAAATCCTAATATAATTCTGATTACTAAAATCTTAAAATAAAGAAACTAAAAATACATAGAATTCTACTAGTGGGAAACTGGAACGAGACGTCTTCTCCACCAGTGATACACATGCCATATACGTGGCTTGATATTTGCATCATGACTCATCGGAGTAGAAGGATGAAAAGGCAATTTGCATGTTTTCTTTAGATAAAAATGCTATTAGTTAAAGAAAAAAGTCTTCCTCATATGTACTCCTCAAATCTATCATAATTTCAAATTACTCCCCAAATTCTCATAATATCAGAATTACTCTCTAAATTCTTTCAAAATTTCAAATTACTCTCATTGTTCAAATTACTTCAATACCCCAGCCCTCTCTTTTCTCTCTCCTTTTATGAGACAACCTTTCTCTCTCCTCTCTCGCGTTTATCTCCCTCCTCCTCCTTCAGATTGTCCCAAATTGTGATGTCGTCTCTCTTGTTTCCCAGCTATTGAACGAACCTCTCTCTCTTCTTTCTCATTTCTTTCCCTTTCTCGAATTAGTGTCTCGATCTCTCTCAAAACAACCATCCAACCCTAACGAACCCTGGATCCACAACTCTGGCACAATTTGCTGTTTAGAAGCTCGTCGAAGAATGGATGTTGGAGAAAGCTCCAGAGAAGACCTGAGGTTCCTGGAAGAAGGTAAGTGTAATTAAAAATCCTAAAACTTTGTGAAATTTGATGAAATCTGAAAAGTTTTTTGTGCTTGAAGGTTGAATGTAAGTTGGAATTCTGATATGAGTTGTTCTCAATTTGATGTTTCTTGTTAGTGAATTTCATGTTTATTTCTTCTCAATTTGTTGGTGAAGCACAAATTAGTAATTGTAGGAATCTGATGTAAATGTAGGTATTTTGATAGAAATTTAATTGTAGGAATTTGATGCGAATTTTGACCTAGTGTATTGGCCGATTATCCATACATACTCACACAAAGGCACACTCACACAAAGACCTAGTATGTTGAAAATTTGTTGGCCGAATTTGATGGGAATTTTGATACAGTGTGTTTAAAACTTGGAATGTAATTGAAGGAATTAATACAATGAGTGTATGTGTTGAATTGTGACCTAATGTGTTGGCCAATTATCCCTACACACACGAAATGTAAATTGTTCTTTCTACTCTCTTGTCTGATCGTTGTAGCTATTTAACATGGCTTGTAGCATTATTTATTGTCTACTCACATAAAAGAAGATCTTGTCTGATTCTTTTACATAATGTTGGCCTTTGCATTGTTTTTGGAATATATTTTTTATTTATTTGGTTGTATTTATTTCTAATTATTTTTCTTTTTTTTATTGTTCAGGAATGTTATATCACAGTGACAGCGGTGATAAATTTGGGGTTATTGGAATAAAATTTTGAGAGCTGAGAGAAAGAAGTATGTGTGTGGAAAACAAATGACCATGACATTTGGGTCATATAACACCAAATTGCAAGATGTTGAAGATTATCATCTTGCAATTACACCTTGGACATATGGTTCTATCCCAGTAATAAGTGCAACTTTGGCTGGAACAAGTCCAAAGGTATTTGAAGTAGTGAAGACTGATGATCAGTTGCTACAGATGAAAGAGAAGATGCAACCTTGGATTATTGCAAGAGAAAAATCAAGGGAAGAAAGAAAAGTTTCATTGGTAAGCAGCATCATCGGCAACATGAGAAGAGCAAGGGCAGTTGCTGTTGAATAGTAGAGGTACAGAAAGGGGGTTAGGATTAGAGAGATAGTCTAGGCATGTTCCAAAGGAGAAGAAGGCACCTTAGGTTAATTAGAGAGGGCGGAGAATAAAACATTGAGCTCTCTGATGATGAGAACAGTTTGTTGAAATATATCAGATCATGATGCAATTGATGTTGCATCAAGGCTCAGAACAAACAACACTTCAGTATCTACATCCTCCATGACAAAATATTTTCCATATGAAACAGATGACCTAGTAAAGATTGAAAATGATGATAATCCAGATGATAAAGCTGATGATATTTTTATCCAGGAGAGACATATTAAGAGCCAATAAGCTCAGAGGACGAGGAGGAGAAAAAACCTTGATGAAGAGGACTTGACAGCAGCAGATGATATTGTGCAAGTCACTAAGGGCAATTTGGCGTTTGATGTAAATTATCAGGACACCAAGCTTCAGGTTGGTTTTAAATTCAACAGCGCTGATGATTTTAGATTGTGTGTTATGCAACATAGTATAATCAAAAGCCTCAATTTAAGATGGGCTAATAGTGACAAGAAGAGAGTTGTTGTAAAATGTGCTAACAAAGGGTATAAATGGTAACAAGGGTGTAAATGGTTTATAAGAGCTAGTAGAATCACAGACGATCAGACTTTTGAGCTGAAGATATTGAATCTAAATCACTCATGTTTGTGGAGTGAATAAGTCTGGTAATAACAGTGCATCTGCTAAGTGAGTGACTATGTTGGTGTTGGGAGACGTGAGGAAAATCACAATATCACTCCAAGACAGATAATGAAGTTTGTAGATAAGAAATATTTTGTAAACTTTCTTGTCTGAAAGCTTGGAGAGCTAAAGAAAAAGTAAAGGAGATGATATTTGAGAATATTCAAAAGAGCTACAGCTATGTTCCTGCTCTGAAAAACTCAAAACAAAAATTTTGGAGTCATGTTGATTACTTACTAGAAGATGATAGGGCATTTCAAAGAATATTTGTGTCATTCAAGAGTTTCTAAGAGCCAAGAGATAGATTCAAGAAGCAGAGAATAAGAGGAAGAGATGAAGAAGAAGATGGAAGAGAAAAGTAACAATAAATAAATCTGAGTTCTATGTCTGTTCTATCTTGGAACAATAAATAAATCTAAGTTTGAAGTATTGTATACCTGTATTAAAATTGATTCAGAAAATGCTTTTGTTTTCTGATTCTGTGTACCTGTATCAGAATTAATTCAGAAAATGCTTCAATTCTGATTCTATTTCTGTCAGAAAATACTTGATCAATAGTATCAGAATTGAGTGTGTGTTAGTTCTATCAGAAATACTGATTCTGTGTGTCAGTTCTTGTTTGTGTATTTTTGTCACAGTGTTTGTGCTACACATTCTTGTGTTCAAAATGGTAGTGTTCTTGTTGTGTTTCAATCAAATTTGTTGATTGTGTGTGTGAGTTCTGTCATGTAACACTCAGTATATTACTTGCAAGAAAATGCAGATGGCCAAGAGGAGACACAAGTGCACTAGGTGTGGCGATTGGTTTCGCCATAAGAACACTTGCAAGATGCCAATAAACCCACGAGTAGTGTATCCACAACACCCCAATCCAGTTCTTGCTCAAGTTCATGAGGTTCCTTCTAGTTCTGTTGCTACCAACACTTCCTCAGTGGTGTCTAGTTCAACGTGGAGGAGGTAAGAATGCTTTAACTATTGTTAAATTTCTAATATAATTTCTTTAAGTTACTGATTTGTTATTGTATTCACAGGTGCAGAGGAAAAGGAAAAGTGGACATCTAGAGGAGGAAGGGTAAGAGCTGGGAGGGTTCTAGAGGGGTTTGGGGTATATATACCCTCTAAGAATCACTGTTTGACATGCCAATGGACACATTCCCAACGCAGACTTCGGCAAGAAGGGCAGTGCCATTGAGAGGCAAGCACACTGCACCAATCTGGAAGCCATAGCACTAATTGTTGTGTTAAAGCTTGCAGAAAAAAATTAAGTTATGGTTGTTTGTATTAGTGCTTCTATACATTTTGTACTTTGTAAAATACATTTGTACTTCAGGTCACAAGTACTTCTTGTTATGGTTGATTGTATTAAGTAAATTTATACACTTCTTTGTCTTAAGAAATTTCTTAATGTTGATATAAGAGAATAGTGGTGGAAGGAGAGTCTGAAACTTATAATGTTGACTTAACAAAATTTATTCATTCATGTGAAAACTAACTTATTGTTCTCATACAATAGCAAGCTTGACACAACTACAATAACTGCCCACAGAACAAATTTCAAAATTCCATACAACTTTGTACTTTGTTAATTTTTTAAAAATATTATCAACTGATCTCTCTATCCTTTCTACTCTTATGGAAGGACTTTCTTTCATCTCTTTTATTAGTTTTCAAGCTTTTATCTTTAGAAACCACTGAAAAAAATTACATCCAGGCTTCTCCTTTGGAATAAAATTCGTACACCCATAAAATCTCTTACCTCTATTATTTCCTTTGTAATATGTAAATTTTTTAGCATTCAAATCACATCGGTAACTGGGATGGTTGATGCTCACTTTGCACTTGCAGAAGAATCAAGAAACAGAAAATCAACAATACTTATGAAACAAAGCAAAAATCAATATACTAAAATAAAAAATTAACGCAAAAAAAAAAAACAACACACAAAAAATACTGCCTTGATGCTCACTGCATTGATGCTCAGTGATGCAGAGATGGATATGGGTGGTGGCGGAGGGGGGCGCCAGCTGAGGAGACACAAAGGAGGAGAAGGAGGAGATTGCAGAGGAGGAGATGAAGGAGGCGCTGACGAAGTAGGCAGAGGCAGAGGAGGCGGAGGTGGAGAAGGAGATGCGGAGGAGGAGGATGGAGGAGAGGGAGGAGGCGCCGACAGAGAAAGCGGAGGCGGAAGAGGAGTTATAGAGTAGAGAGGGAAAATCGAGGCCTGCTGAGGGGGAGAACTCGTTGAGTTGGGTTGGGTTTTAAAGAGTGGGCTACAATCGAGCGTTGTTTGAGGCTGAAGCCCACCACTATCTGAGGTAAGGGTATTCTTGGAATTTCAAATTTCAAAAAAGATAATTGGGGAATAATTTTGAAAATATGAAAGAATTTGATAAGTAAATACGATATTATGAAGATTTTAGTGTTAATTTTGGAAATATTGAAAGAATTTGGGTAGTAATTCTGATATTATGAAATTTTGGAGAGTAATTTTGAAATTATGATAGATTTAAGGAGTACATATGAGAAGAGCCAAAAATTTTTATTAAGTTTTTAATTTCTTGTGTTATCTATATAGAGAATAAAAAGGAGGTTCGGATAGTCTCATCTTTGCTAGAAAAATGATCATTTTCCCATCTCGAATGTCCATACCAATTCAATTAGAATTCACATGTACAAGCATATGCACGGGTAACAAATAAGTAATCCATGTTTTTGTGTTCGGGTGGTTTTAGATAATAACTGAATAGACTGTCGAGTGCAAAGATGGGTTATCCATTACATACGAATTCTGATCATAGCCGTATAATTGTTGAGATGGAAAAGCACATGCACTGCTTGTGTGAATGATGAGAGGATTCAAACCCAATAGAAACCCTGAAGATTCAAAAGAGATCTCCTTACTAGACCCCGACCACAGTTTCGACGGTGAACCGAACTGAAATGGGATCTCATGAAGCGGAACTGGAACCAACCCAAAGCCGGTCTGATTTTGATTTCTTATTTTTTAGAATCAAAGCTGTCGATTCCGCGTCTGAATTAGATTTTTTATTTTATTTTTTTTTGCCCTTTGGACTGGTCCGCTGCTTCTAAGTAGCAACAGGCCTAGGGTCAGAAATCGGATCAAACCGGAACGTAAACTGAAAGTAAACTGAAACCGAAATTGAAACCGGCCGGCCCCTCATTTGGAAGAACCGGAACCTGCCGTTCTGAAATGGCTCAGTCTACTCACTATGACTCTTGGCACCACTAAAATTGATTCGGTCGGTAAAGGTCAAGAAATACGCAGGACCCTCATTTGAATTCTACTTATGGAAGCAAAAGAATATCCAAAGCTCTCTTTTAGGTCTTTCTCTCTCTTGCCCTCGCTTCCCCTCTCTTGGGGGCGGTAACGAGCGAGAGGAGCAAGAAGAAGAAGAAAGACCATTTTCTTTCTTTCTTTCTTATTTCAATTAGGTTGTTTTTCTTATTGATTAGTTATTTTTCTTTCCAATAACAAACAATAATAGAAGAGTGAGTGACTGAGAGAGAGATGGATGATAGATTTCCACCTGCTATTTACTTTCAGTACTCTCCTTCTGGAATCCATTCTCCCCATCATTCCATTCGTTCTCCTGCTCCTCCAAGAGAGAAGGTACTGCCTTTCAATTGTTTTTCAGTCCAAATATGTAACTGTTCATATGGTTTTCAATTCTAGTGTGTGGTCGATGCTCTTTAATCCCAATTTAGCTGTTTCACTTGATGTTCTGTTGGTAAAAAGATGGGATTTTTAATGTCAAATCTTATCTTTTTTTTGCCAAAATAGTAAGCTTTGATGATTATTTGTTTTCTATCTTTCATGTTAAGTTGAGACCTTTCTTGAATATACTGAGGTCAATATTTGTTGTTGTTGTTATTGTTATTGATTAAGAGCTTTGCTCAATAATGTTGACCACTATCTTTATGTTTAGACCAACAATTAGCTTTTAAGGTACTTTGCTTTAAAACTAAGATCCTATTTTGTGAATCGTGACAACCATCCATTTCAGTTGGATTAGAGAAAAATTGCTATATTTTTACGAGACACATCTTGGAACAACAATATATTTATTAAATCTTGCATGTGGTTGCAAAGGTCAATGATTCCTTGCAGGATTTATACCATTCACAAGTATCAGGAGCAATCAACCCTACAATAGAGCTGAAACTTTTAACTCGAACATCGTTGTTCAAAGATACATTTTGGTACTCTGGTTGTAGTGGGGACACTTAGATCATTGGCATCAAACAGGTTTTTCGGTAGCGCTTAATTGCATCATATTAAAAGCTCTAACTAAATATAAATAAGATTAAAGGATCTAGAGTATTAAGAACTAAAAAGAATTAAATAGAATATACAAAGGACTCAATATCGTACTCAGTTTATTCTAATCAAGATAAAACCAAAACTTTTTGGGGTTTTAATCTTGTTATGATTATAAGTATCTCATTCTGTCTTTCTTTTTTCCCCTTTCTTTTCCTTTCTCACCTCATCCTCTTCCATCTTCCGCTGCTTGGATGCCTGTTTAGATTGGTCGTTTATATGGCTAGACAACGCCTTTCAACTATGTGCCACCTATGATTGGATTTCACTTGACTAGCTGAGATGGAAGAAGTATTCCATTCAATGGTTGGGTTAGTCTCAGGCAGAAGATCATAGTACATTGTTAAGTATATTAATTGGAATAGAACATGAATGATGGACCATTAATAACGTGGAAGCTTTATGAAATTGTGAATAATACGATGTCTTGAATGCTACTATTGTTGTATTATCTTTCATATATTGATAATCGTTCAGTATGCTTAATTCTCACATATGCTTATGAAGAAATTTGTTGCTAACTGCATACATGGTAGGTAGCTCACAATTTAATTCAATGCTGGGCTATTAGATTGATAATTTGAAAGGTCTTAGGCCATGAAAAAGCAACATATCTTTAGTAATTATAATCGTTTCTTCAAGCAACATGATCCACTAGTAAATGGCCATATATAGGACCCCATTAAATGTAGCTGTTGTCACCTATATGAGCTGTCATACTAGCACTTATTGAAATCAACAGTATTTTTTCAAAATGTGACTTTTTAATATCCTAAAAGGGATTTGGGCAAAAATCTCTGGAATTCTAAAACAGCTTTGTGGACAGTGTCAAATTGTACTTGTTTTTTTTTTCTTTCCTTTTCTATCAAAGCAACAGATTTTTGGCCAGATCACCGCTTCACTTCTCTACTCTGAACCCCTCATAGGCGGGTTGGGGACCTCCATTTAGTCTCCTTTCCTTTCCTTCTTAATCCTTCTGGAGTTTCCTTCCACTATTATCTGGAAGTTTTCTTGGTCTGAAGCCAGATACTTTTTATCTTCCCAGATGTGTTTTTTTTCCATTGATGCATCATGTTTGCAACATGTAGGAACTATACCGATGATGTGAAACGGTGATGCATGGGTGAATCAAAATCAGTGATTGAACAAAACTTCGCAACTTTTCACCAACTATACGATCTTGAGTAGGAAAATAGTTAAAACTAATATGTAAACAGATGGATATAACAAAATGTGCAGTTGCACTCGTACCGTTCTAAATCGAAAATAAAATGATGCAAATACTAGTTATGATGGCAAACTTGTAAAATCAATGCATATGATCAGTAACCACAGAGCAAATGGAATCTCACAGTCTCACAATTTAGTGGCAACAGATATAATCGATAAAATAATAGAGACAAAAATCAAACTCACAATAAATAGACCGTGTAAGAAATGTTACCTGCTAATGATTACAGGGATCTCAGTGATCTGTAGTGTCGTTGCGTAGATCTCGTCGTCATGAACACAACAGCTCGAAGATCGCCTGAATCAGAGCTCGTATGTGAAAGTTGCGGACTGAAAACGTTGAATGTACACTAACGGGTCTGTCGCTGTATGAACCTGTTACTATAGCATGGTGTGGCACTGTAGCTCGCGGGTTGATGACTTAAACCCATTTTCCTCTTTTCTTTTTGAGTGGCGGGTTCAGTCGGGTTAATTTTTAAGACCGCTTTGAACCCTTAATCTGATTTGATTTGTTTTGCTTCTTCATCTTCTTGCTTGCAGGTGTCGATCGAGAGGGTGGCGAGAGAGGCTCGCGGGAAGGCCGACAAGGTGGCGTCCTTGTGCCCACGCGAACGAGGCTGCATGCCTCGGGTCAAGCAGGAGGAGAGAGGCGAGTTGGTGGTAGCGGGTTGTCGTCATCGTCGATAATTGGCGCTCGAGTACGAAGGATGCTGTGGAGGTGAGGATGGAACGGAATAGCTCGGGTGGCGGTTGCGGTCCGGCATTGGGGAGGGACGAGGAGGAGGGCGGCAGGAGGCCGAGAGCAGAGAGGGCAAGCAGGTGGTGGACGGGTTGGTGAGGAGAGGGTGTAGGTCTGCTTGCTGTTGACGAGTGCAGTGGTTAAGGAGAAGGTGCTGCGGAAGAAGAAGAAGGCGAGCAACGAGAGGAGAGGGTGGTGGCCGTTGACAGCGTGTTGCGTGGGAAGGCGGAAAGGACATTGGTACTGTGGTTATGGGAGGAAGAAGTAGGAAGTGAAGGTTTCTTTGGCTGTGGGAAGAAGAGAGATTGAAAAGGAGATGGTTCTCTGGTTGTGGGACAGAGATCGAGAGAGAAATAGAGAGAAATTGAGAGAGATTGCAATGATTGTTTGGGGAAGAAGAAAGAGGAGAGAGAAAGAGAGGAGAAACTAGGGTTAGGATTTAATTAAGAGGGAGATTAGAGTTTTAAACCTAAACGATTAGAGATAATTCAAATCTTATATAATAACTGTTTTTATCAAAGTTCTTCATCTCTTTAAATTAAAGTACTTGACCTATATTTATAGGCCTTATAATTTTTGAGTTCCCAAACCACAACCAATGTGGTACTAAATAAAAGACCAATTAAAAAACAAAATGTAAATAAAAGAAAATACTAAATAGAAATCCATGTTTTCAACTGTAGTTTGGTGTGCTTTTTCCTTCTTCAGCTCCAAATCCACATCATTTTCCCAGGGTGAGAGAAGACTTGACCCTGTCAAGTTAGGTGAACTAGTGCTCTCTTGTTGTACTGGATCAATCCGTTGCAGTTCACATCGATCTAACTGTGAATCAATAGCTGGTGTCTTTTCTTTCCAGTGGATCAAATACCTGAAAGTTTCACCAGATTTGGTGGTGATAGTCTCATCCTTTAAAATTTTTTCAACTCTCTTTGTTGTAATGAGATGAATATTTGGAAATGGATTAAGTGAAGGGCTCTCGAAAATAGCTTAGCAGAAGGATTAACACTAATGGGTTACAATCAAACTCTTGTAATCTACTAAATCATTAACATTGAAAGTACAAATAATGTCATAATCTCGAGAAAGATCTATAACATAGGTATTGCAATTCAGTTTATTCAAGATCTTGAAAGGTCCAGCACTGCAGACATACAACATCTTAACAGTCCCCGAGGAAACTGTTAAGGATAAATCTGAACTATCACATAATCGCCTATATTAAAGTTTTAAATATTTTTCTACTGTCAGCTCATAAAGTAAGTTTCACGTTGCTCTGTTTATTTTCATCACTGATCTCTTTGTGTGCTTTGTGCATATGTTTGTGTGATGCAAATGCAAACTCGAATGCAATATAGTGGGATGGCGTAGGCAATAAAGAAGGAAGCGATTTGCGGACAGGGTATGCATGACTAGTGGAAGATAGGGAAAGAGCAATAACAATAAGAGGTGGAGAAGGTGAGATTGACAGCAAAGCCAAAGTGGATGTTTGCTTGGGCTGCCTAGTCTTGGATCTTAAGAGTAGTAACTTAATCTGTTTATCCTCATGCTCGAATTGACACATATTGAATTTACTGTAAATGGTGACATTTTTGTCGATCAATCATGATTTACCTTATATGACTTGACCTACATTCATGGTGATCATATCACACAAGGTCCTTTTCTTTATAATAATTGAAATTGACTGGGACAAGACATCGTTGTTTGACTTCAAGTGCTGTAGAGTCAATCCATGACACTTTGAATGAGTGGGGGTGGGGTATAACCTCTAATCCAAGATGTTCATACAACCTAGACGATATTGCATTGATAGCTTTTACTGTTCATGGTCACCTTACAATTCTTATCTCCATTGGTGAATGTGTGGAAGGTAGCACTCCTTCTCCAATTGTTCTTTTCAACTAATGGGACTTTTCAAATAGTGGGGAGGGGACACATTTAACAACAACAAATGAGCTGACGGTGTTTGGTTAATACAATTGAGACCAACATCATCACTTGAGGGCTCTTCATCAGTTTTAGAATTTCTTCCTCAAAGATGTACACATTAGAGTCTGGTCAGTAGCTTCAGTTGGTGTTCCTTTTATTATGGTGATCCTGACGAGATTAGGACAACTGGCAGCTAAGTGTCCATAACCTTGGTATTTGTTGCACTTGGTTGTGGAACTAACTTTGGGGGACTTGGGGCCCTTATTTCTGTTGTCCTATTCTAGACTCTTCCCTTTACTGTCATTCTTATGTGAAGGGTTTTGGGTGCTAGATCTATTGAACTGGGAAGAGGAAGCTTTAGACATATTCGATTTTGATTCGAAACTTTTGGTGTTGTAGTTAGACCTAAGAGAATCTAGATCTTGAAGTAACGTGTATACTGCCTCTAACTCGTTGACTCTTCTAGCTAACAATTCAGTTCGTAGGTCATCTATAAGCCCGGCTCTGAATCTAGAAGAATTTGAGCTTTCTCTTCCTTATGGAGGGTATTGCATCTGATGAGAAATTCATTGAATTTTTTGACATACTTATTGACAGATTTATTGTCTTGTGAGTGTATTGTTGCCAATTGACCATGAGACGAGCACTAAACAATGGTGTCACATACTTTATTTCTAACTCCTCTTTCATACTATCCCATGTGTCAATTGGTGGTCGACCTCGGGCTGCACGCCTGTTTTATATGTTGGTCCAATACTGATTGGCTTGGGCAGATAGTCTCATTGCAGCGTACTTAACTTTTCTAGGCTCAATGAGTTCGTACCATGGGAAGTACCTATCTAGTTGGAGTGTCCAATTTATGAAAAGTTATGGGTTGTAACGTCCATAAAAGTTGAGAACATTGATCTTGATGCTTTTCAGATATTGAGCATTGAGATTTGATAGGTTATTAGTGTTGTTACTTTGGTTGTTTCTCGGTGGGGCTTGATCACTTGTGGGTGACTCAAAAGGTTCACGCGTGGCTTCTTTTTTGATCAGTTTCTCTTCGAATGTCTTAATGGTATCTAAATTTGCATTTATCTCTACAAATATTGCTACAATCTGCTGGGAATCCATTGGGGTAGTGTGAGATTTGTGAGACTCTCCGACCACTACGGGTGAGCATCCACTACTCAAAACCTAAATGAAGATGAAGAGATACAAATGTAAATTAGATGATTTTTTCATTAAAATCTAAATGCAATTTTTTAAAAATGTAAGAAAGCAGTAAACTTTCTAATGAATGCCTACGCGATGCAGGTCCTATCCTAACCGTGCTCCGATACTAAATGATGTGAAATGGTGATGCGTGTGTGAATCAGAAATCAATGATTGAACAAAACTTCGCAATGTTTCACCAACTACACGATCTTGGGTAGGAAAATAGTTAAATTAATATATAAACAGATAGATTTTAACAAAATGTGTAGTTGCAGCCGTATCATTATAATCTAAATAATATGATGCAAATATTAATTATGATGACAAAATTTGTAAAACCAATGCATATGATTAGTAACCACAAGGCAAACATAATCTCACAGTCTCACCAATTTAGTGCAGTAGATATAATCGATAAATAGTAGAGACATAAATCAAACCCACAAATAAATAGATAGTGTAAGAAAAGTTACCTACTGATGATCATGGTTCAAAGACTCGGCCGAGTCGGAGACAGTCGGCCGAGTCGTATCCGTCTCGGCCCGCTCCGAGACGAGTCCGAGTCACGAGTCGGTCGACTCATCTCAGAAGAGACCGACTCGGTCGAGAATCAGAGTTGACTCAGTTGACTCGGCGGATTCACGACCGAATCAGTCGTGACTCGGCCGAGTCGACCGAGTCGACTCTGATTCTCGACCGAGTCGGCTTGAAACGTATATTCACCCGTGACGAACGGGTATAAAGAAAAAAAAGAAAGAAAAAAAACTTACCTCTCTCGCTCAGATCTGGAGATTGCCGCCACTGCCTGATCGTCGCAATTCAATGTGAAAATAACTACATTAGCATGTATTTATGAATGTAGTTTGTGCAATTTACTATATTGTGCATGTATTTTGATATGCTTCTACCAACGACGTGTGTATTTATGTTTTCGTTTTATATTTAGTGTGCTAAGTGATATTTTTAGACATGTGATACATGAATATGGATGTCCACATTTTTAAAAGATTTTTCGTGATTTTTTTAGAATTTTTTGAGCTTTCTATATAGCGTTTTGCGCGCATCGCCCGAGACCGATCCGAGTCGCCTAAACCGATCCGTCTCAGTGCCCGTCGAGTCGACGGCCGAGATCGCGACTGTGAACCATGCTGATGATCACAGGGATCTCAGTGCCATGTAGTTGATGCTTGTGCATAGATTTCGTCATCACGAACACAACAACTCGAAGATCGCCTGAATCGAAGGTCGGATGTGAAAGTTACGGATTGAAAACGTTGAATGTACACTAACGGGTCTGTTGCCGTATCAACCCGTCAACCCTTACTATAGCACGGGTGTGGCATTGTAGCTCGCGGGTTGATGACTTAAACCTATTTTTCCTCTTTTCTTTTTGAGTGGCGGGTTCAAATCGGGTTAATTTATGAGACCCGCTTTGAACCCTTAACCCGATTTGATTTGTTCTGCTTCTTGTTACTTGAAGGTGCCGATCGAGAGGGTGGCGAGAGAGGCTGGCAGGAAGGCCGACAAGGTGGCGTCCTTGTGCTCACGCGAATGAGGCTATATGCCTTGGGTCAAGCAGAGGAGAGGCGAGTTGGTGGCGGCGGGTTGGCATCATCGTCGATGATTGGCGCTCGAGTACGAAGTATCTGTGGAGGTGAGGACGAGCATAATAGCTCAAGCGGCGGTTACGGTCAGGCATCGGGGGGAGACGAGGAGAAGGAGGGCGGCAGGAGGTTGAGAGCAGAGAGTTCGAGTAGGTGGTGGACTTGGTTGCAGAGGAGAGAGGGTTGTGGGTCTGCTTGTTGTTGACGAGAGCAGTTGTTGCAGAGACGGTGCCTTAAGAGGAGGGAAGGCGAGCGACGAAAGGAGAGGGTGGGCCGGTTGACGACGTGTTGCGTGGGAAGGCATGAAAGGTGATTGGTGTGGTGGTTGTGGGAGGAAGAAGGAGAAGTAGGAGGTGAATATTATTTTGGCTGTAGAAAGAAGAGAGGTTGAAAGGGGAGATGGTTCTTTGGTTGTGGGACACATAGAGAGAGAGAGAGAGGTGGCTGTTTGGGGAGGAGAAAGAGGAGAGAGAAAGAGAGGTGAAACTAGGGTTAGGATTTAATTAAGAGGGGGATTAGGGTTTTAAACCTAAAAATTAGAGATAATTCAAATCTCATATAACAACTTTTTTTTTATCAAAATTCTTCATCCCCTTAACTAAAAGTGCTTGGCTTGTATTTATACGCCTTACAAGCTTTGAGTTCTCAAATCACAATCGATGTGGTATTAAATAACAGACCAGCTAAAAAACAAAATACAAATTAAAAAAAAATACAAAATAGAGTTTCATGTCTTTAACTGTAGATTGACGTGTTTTCCCCTTCTTCAGCTAGCTCCAGATGTCCGCATCAACCGATCTAGATACCACAAATCACCAATAATTGTCCTAACAATTCTAATTTTATCCGTTGCTGATCAACGAGATTGCAGGAGCCTAAAGTGCTCCAACTGGGAGGAGTTGGGATTGTTTGAAGATGAATCCTTCATGTGGTTTTTGTTGCTAATTTCTTATCACTTCTTGTTATCTCTTATCAGCTTCCACTGAAGGCTTGCTTTGCACACCCACGTGCCCAGATGCATATGCATCTTTATATAACATTAAGTTCAAGGCTGAACTCTCTTAATTTAGATTAGAGATCTTTGTCTTGACCCACTAGTGTCCTGCATTTTAATTGGTTGAGTTTTAGAACAGAAAATGTGCCTGGGTGTCCAACATCCATCGGTGAAGTGGAACACCTATGTTGCACGGACATGAGCCCACTGACACATGCATGATACAACATGACACAATGACAACACTAACAAATTTTAGAATTTAAATAGAAAATAGAAGTAATGTGTTCGATACGTGTGTTTGACCTATGTTTGACACGACATGGCTCTACATATGAATGTTTGTGCTTCCTAGGGGAACACTAAAAATCAGTGGTGGAGGATTTTCCTCGTGGTTTTTGGGGGTGGAGTTTTTTTTTTTTTTGTTTTTTTTTTTTTTGGGGGGGGGGGGTATTGGTGGGATCGATGAGCATGAAAAGAAAGAAAAAAACTAGTATACTCCTCTTTAACCATGTTTTAAGGAAAAAATTAAATTTTAAACAATTAAAATATTAACTATTAAGATATAATAACAATATAATATAATGAGAATACTTACCTAAAATAGACAGAACAGTCTGGACATACCTCCTGGCCTTATGAGCTTCATTAAGTTTTATATAATATATTATATATGTAAGCCAGAAAATAGAAGAATACAAGGGACATTTTGCATTCATTGTGGAAAGTTTTTTCTTTAAAGAATCTGAAAGGTTCTTTATTTAAAATAAAAGGTTAGTTGGAGAGACTGGATTGTTGAAATGATGTTCTTGGATAGCAGATCATGTGAAGTGATATACATCCATATTATCTCAATATCCCATCAATCACACTTTTATTACCGCATGGGAACCAAGTAGGGGGAGCGAGAAGGCACTTTAAGCGTTTCCGCACGATGTATTAATTTTGGCATCTTTATTAGTCACTTGTATAACAGAACGAAGTCCCAACTCATTGGAGGGGATAGGAAACTGCAAGCATTCTATCATGCAACGTTTTTTCTTTTTCTTTTTTAATTTTTTTGTGGGGACCCCTCCTTTCCCCCATCCTTTTTCAACGGTTGCAATACTTACTGCAATTTCTTGTTTTCTAATGCTGTATTGCCAAAATTCATTACCCTGAACTACTTACAAATCGTTGTGCCACAAGTGTATTTTTTTATGAGTTGAAAAAAAATAATAATTTAGAATTTCCCCCAAAAAAGTATAATTTGTTATTGTTTGCTCCAGACAGGAAAAGTTTTCCTTATGGGTGAAAGCCGTTGAAGTAGCATGAGAAGTCTGCAAATAATGATCTAGTCTAGGAAGGATGTTCCACCAATTAGTTGCCTAATATAGAGTACATGTATTGGACTTTGACCAGACCTGTCCAAACTTTATACATGCATGTTTGCTCGATATCTTGGGTCGGAACAAAACCTTTCTTGAAGCAGAAATTGCACCATCTTGTCTAGTCGCTATATGAGACTTGTAAGAAACCTTTGCAGTTCTTGTTAGAAATTACCTAATGTAGCAGTGTACAGAATTGAATTCATAGCAACACGACTGAATAAAAAAACTGAAATCGAATCATAGCAAACTCAAAAATTCATGGAGATTTATGTGGTTCAGCGCAATGGCCTGTATGGCTCGTGAAAGAGTGCTTGATCTGAATATATAGTTTTCTCAAACAAAAAAACCTTAGATGTCGTATCTCGTGACATTCTCTTTTTTTGTCACACTCAGAATCTGATTCCGTTTCATATAATAAGGGCCTGGTTCACGTTTGGATAATTGAATCATACCCAACAGGTCTAACTTCATGGTCCATTCATCTCATCATGATTAATAACTTCAATTGTGGGATCTTTGATCTTATAAAATGAATTTTTATGCTGCACTAAAAACAGTTTCAGTGTTCAAATTTCTATTATCAAATTTGTAATTATTGTAGGATTCAGTAGTTAACATAAATCCAACTTTATATGGATGCAAATTGGCTATACAAGTGGAAGAAAGTTTACACCCAACAGTCCCAAGTCCCAACCATTCTTTGTATCATAGGATTCTGTACTGTATCCATTGTGTAGTGCGCCATCTGCTGGATGCCACAAGGTATATTACATGATGATGAATTCTAGATGGAGTTCAACTGAAGTTTTCCTTTTGTTCTCTATTTTGTGATGGAACTCATTTGTGGCGTTAACTATGTCCGTGGATTAGCTCCAATGCCAAGTTGAGAAAATAGTTTCTTCTAACCTAGATTCTCATCTGTGTGCCTTGCAGCATGCATCACAAAGGAGCATAATCTTGCAAGATGATAAAAACATTTGCCTCCTTGTTTTCTAATTAATGCGGATGCTCTAGCTTCACTGTCAAGTGCAAAAAAAAAATGACATCTATAAATTTCATTTGCGTGTTTAATAAATTCTTCAGATCCCTTCTTTTTCGCATATGGCTCGGAATTAGGAACCCCCCTTCTCTCTCTCTCTCTCTCCCTTCTTTTTCGCATATGGCTCGGAATTAGGAACCCCCTTCTCTCTCTCTCTCTCTCTCTCTCTCTCTCTCTCTCTCTCTCTCCTCTCTCGTAGGTTGTCAATCTTCATAACCCCTCATCCTGTGTTGCATTGCAAACCTACTGGTATCCTATCATTCTTTACCTGAAAATCACACATCCGTTCTCTAATATACACCTTTCCGATTAAACATGGTAACTAATAATAAAAGAGACAAACTGGTGACACTTACATTTATGCCTGACAATTTTCTTTCTTTTTAAAGTACATTTTTAAAAAAGAAAAAAAAATTGAATTCTTACCGTCCACGCAAACTAGAGGGAGCAAGAAGACTACCAACTCACCTGTTTCCCTTTTCGTCGGTGCTTTGTGCCACTTGCCAGCTCCTTACATTGTTTTCTCCCTCTCTCTGCTTCTCAGTTTCCATCTCTCTCTCTCTCTCATATATTTCAGTGCCTTGTGCCTTTTTCTCTGTGATTATTCCCTAATAGGCATGGATGAAAGAGTTCTACCAGCTATTCTGATGCAGTACTCTCCTAGGATCCGTTGCTCTCAGCACTCATGTTCTCTTTTTGCATCTTCACAGAGGAAAAGTACAAGTAATTTAGCTTATTGTGTTATATTTGTTTCAGTTTCTTTTGTGGTGGTTGTTTTTGCGTTTAATTTATTATGATTGTTTAACACAATTGTAGATAATCTAAATCATGTGCAGCTGATTATTCAATTGCTTGTCTGTTGTTTGATGTTCTTACACTCATGTTATAAATTTTTTTTTTATGGAATCAAAACATGAGTTACCTGATGTGGATTTAATTAGTCGTGCAGCTCATGTTTCTAGCCTTCTAATTTAGTTTTCAGATGATGATTATTCTGAATGAAAAATTGAAGTTTTCATACTTCTGGTAATCGATCTAGCTGTCCACTTAATTGTGTAGTTGCTTCCCCCCCCCCCCCCCCCCCCCCACCCCAAAACAGCATAGGAACACTTTGTTCATATGCTTGATCACTCAATACCCTGTGGCTTCTTTCATTCATGTTTCCTAATGTTATTCACGAGCACTAGAAAATAGAGTATTTGTATCTTTTCCCCAGATGCATGCTCATGAATTCTTTTCCCCTTGTCTATAAATGTAAGTCTGATTTGTTTCTCTCAATAGAGCAATTGTACCTGTTTCCATTAATAAATTTTGAATTCCTACTATCATTCAAGAACATATCATGGTTTACGCTGCTGAATATTCTGATCATGCTTCGTCTTATATTAAGACTTTCCCAGCTCCTTGTCGATTTACAAATTTTCTTGTGTCCACAGGTATCTAGCTGAATTATTCGCTGAGAGGCAGAAGTTGGGACCGTTTTTGCAAGTTCTACCATTTTGCAGCAGGCTTTTGAATCAAGGTGTGTTCTTGTGCTTCAAACTGTGATATGACAATCAACTTTTTGTGGTTATTACTATGAAAGCCAGACGTATAACAATTCGTGTTGGCTTATAATAACTCTTGTACGTCATAGCATATCATTTGACAATTCATGTACTTGTAATTAAACTTGTTGCTGGGCTGCCTTACTGAGTAACCATGTTAGTTGGATAAATAGGAAGCTATCTTGTTTTCCACTGAGTAAAAAGTTAGCACTGCCAGTAAACAAAATATTGAAATATGAATTACAATGAGCTAGAACATACAATGATGTATCCTGGATTTAAAATGATTTAAAATGAATTTACAATATTATACTCTTTATTTAGAACACCTGCAAAAGGAACAAGAATACATTATCTGCTTAATAGTGGTAGATGTTTCTCGGGAACTCATGAAAAGTTTATGGGTACTAGCGGCTTTTACAATTCTATGGTGAATGTGCTTGAAGCTTCTTCATTTGGCTCTTCACTGGTATTAGTATGGACTACTAAAAAATAACTAAATTAGCTTTCTGCAACAAAGAATTTAAAACCACTATTTTCATTGTTACTAATTTTATCCTACTATTAATATTCAATAACCAGTTTCTGAAACTAATTTGTAGCACCACTAGAACATATAACCATTTTAGAACTAAGTAATAAAGTACTTGAATATCATTATTTACTTAGTGATAAATTTGTATTCATTCATTGAATCTTTAAGCATGGTTTAAATTCTTTGTATTGGTATCAGCCAAAGTTTGCAGTATTAATGTCGCTAATATCCGCAATATCAACCATATTGGGAGTATCAAATCTGATGCAGGCCGATATTATAGGGTTAATATCGTATTGTTACCTCAAAACCAGATATCGTATTGCTGATATATTTAGGGATCAACCGACTTTAGAAACCATGCTTTAAAAGTAAATTATTTGGATTCTTCATTTATTGTGAAATTACTGATACTTTTTCACTTGCTTAATTTTTCCCCCATTCCTCTTCTTCTTCTTTCATCCTATCCTCATATAATAACCTAAAAACCTTGCACAACAGACTACTAACCCCAAACATCCAATCACATTGATATATCTTTCTTCTTGTATTTTCTCTGTGCAATCTTCCTTAAACCCTATCTCAAACCCCACACAAATACTAAACTAATTGGGTTCAAATCTAACAAAGGAGAAGCAGGAAAATCATATATGTTTAAACATCATATATGTTTTTAATAATTACTGTTAAAAATTGAGGCGAGTTACTGTTAGAAAGCAAACCCATAAGGAGAACTTAAGAAGCTGGAGGATCCAAATTGGGTATAGAAATCAATCTGAAATATGAGGCGAGTAAATTTTCCATTGTTCTTTTCTGGGTAAAAACTGACATTGTTGATCTGAAGCAAGCTGTAGTTTTGGTCTTGGTTGGATTAGGGTTGCAGGAAGAAAGGGAAGAATAAGGTGGAGGGGTAGAGAAAAAGTTGATGGTTTGGATTTGGTTGAAGAAAAGGGTTTCAGATGGAAGTTTATGGTCTTTTTTCTTTTAATTATGAGAAGGGGTTGAGGATTTGGAGTAAAAGGAAGGGTTTGAGGAAGAAGATGAACATTTCATAAGAAGTCCATTTATTTTGTTTTATAGTGGATGACTTTCTCCTTTTAAAGAGGTCCTTTTTTTATATTAATACAGCTAAAATGAATGCAGGGATAATTATATTATAACTTCACCTCCATTAATGCTATGGGAGAAGGAAAATGAAGTTTAAGAGCTAAATTAGAGTGGAAGATGGAATTGTTTATATTATTCAGTTTATTTATTACATACTTTGTCTCCATCTTTATGGTTAATTTAACTCACCTTTAACTTGGTGCCTCCCTTTTCAGCTTCTTTAGTTTACATTTGTGAGATCTCTACATAGTTTGTATTTTCTCTTTGATTCCATGTCAGGTGGTATAGAGCCCATCAGCACTTCATAAACAAGTAATACTAGTTGTGTAGTCCAAAACCATTTGGTTCTTAATCAGATTGTATCACACTTAGTTCATGATTTGATTGTGATCCCCAACCACCCGTTGTTTATTGCCATGTTTGATATTTTTTCCATACTCCCTGCTTGATTTGAGCTATGGAGCAAAGTTTGAAGAAATGCTTTTACCTTGTCACCAATTCTCATGGAAGTTTTCCTGTTGCAGGTATAAGTATTAGGTTTGTCATGCATCAACTAGAATTAAATATATGCTAACTGATTGAAATGGTGGGACTCTTCTTGCATCTAGTTCCAGCTCTGAATAGGCTTTAGCCTGTGCTTCAAGCTTTAGAAGATTTTCATATTGTATGAATCATTTTCTTATGTCCAAGTTTATTCTTGCCTTCAAGATTTTAGTTTTATATTTTCTTTATTATTTAGCAATTTCTTAGCTTTTGATTTTATTTTCTATGTTTTCTATTGTTTTTACTTTTTATTATTTGTTACTTTTATTTTTTAAAAGCTCCAAGGCTTTCTACTGCTAAAGCCCTCTAACGCCCAGGCCTGGTACCTTGTCACTTCGCTCCTGCTGCTCTTTCCCGGGCTCACTATGACATATCTTGTTCCCACATTGCTTAATTTTCTACTAAATCATATTACCGTTGCCAAATACAGATTAAACTTTTCTAGGATTTCTTTGACTTGCGACCCTGATAATTTTGACATGACCTGAACGTGAGAATGAACCTTCAACCATAACAGGCTTCTCTTATTTGCTTGTTTATTTTTGAGCCGACTTATCCAGTAAGTTCGGGATTATAGTTTATAGCCATTTAATCGTTTAGAAGTGGATATTGATCATTATGTTTACTAAATTGCTTCTCTTCTTCATCATAAAGGAGTGAACTATTGCCCTTTACCTTGCCTGTAAGAACAATATAACTCTGTTCCGGATACATAGTTATGCTATCTTTGTTTCTCCATGTAACCTTTGTTTGAAATTGGGTTACTGGAAGTTGTTATCTAGTTGCTTTCAGCCAGTGAAGTTTCTATCCCAGAATTCATTACCTCATTCACGTTTGAAACAATTTTGGACATGGTGGCTTTGTTCAGAATTTTACGAGCTTCTGGCTTGGGACCTAATCAAAGTTTTGTCGATTCTGAGAGAATTGAGCAGAACAGTCCCTTGAGAGTAACCGGCCACCATGCCAGTGGTGGACCAATGGATTTGGAGGATGGGCAGGGATGCAGACAGAGGTATTGATTTTACATTTATATCGTATATATAGTTAAGTTTTTCCTATGTTTTAATCATGCTGATTTGTGTCAATTCCATTCAAATGGCTCTGGAAGATGCTTAACTTGAAGTCTCTATTTAGCTTGTACTTTATATATGTCTACTGCTGAAGATTGTGCACTTACTGTTCTTCTAGTGGACTTTCATAGGCTTGTGATGTGTTCACTTATAATTTGTTTATGAGAAATTATGGATCATTATCAAATAGCAATAAGCCAATATTACATTACATATACCCTACAGTGGCAAGTAACCGTGGCTCAAGGAAGCATGAACACACTCGGGATGGGATACAACACTATATGGAATATTCTCTCAGAAGTAGGGTATCGGCACACTGTGACACTATTACATGTAGTACATATATGTGGTTGTTTACATGTAATAAACACAACTAAAACCTTGGTGATATGACAACGTTTTAGTGAAAGTATAATGAATAACAGAAATTAACATAAATTTAATCCATGGCTTTTAATCAAGTCATGTACCACGAAGAAAATTTTGGAAGTCTAATTCAGTATCTAGCCTACGAGCTTATGATGTCTTTCACATTTTTGCGAGGTGTTAGATTCTGCTATAGTATCTATTTTATCAAAGGATTTCCTTTTTATGTATGCTTAAGCAACATACAACATTAATATGTCTGACATATACCCTTAGAATTTTCTTAGAAGATGACCTAGGTCGGACACATAATTTTTTGGTTTCTCTAAATTTGACATGGCTCGAGCGTGTCTGCTACATGTCGGTAAGTGTCGTGTAAGTGATAAACATGGGACTCACTTAGAAGTGTTCGTGCTTAGCCATGACTAGAATGGCAAATAAATTTCATGCATTTCATATATAATTTAGCAAGACGGTATGTCATATACGTGCATGTAATATATATCCATGGGAAAGCTTGTAATACCCTTACTATAAAGCATGCCTTTTCATATCATATTTTGTTTTTAGCAATATAGTGCATGAAATTTTTAGAAAATTATAAATCACGCCACAAGTCCTCCAACTTACACGCAACCATGCCGTTTCAATATCACATTTTTTTAATAATTTAGTGCATAAATTTTGGGAAAACTATAAAGCAGATGTCATAGATCAAACACTTATGGATAAATTGTACAACATATACCAGGCTTCCAAGATAATCCGTCAATCTAAACTTGGATCATTTACACTTTTTTTTTGCCTTCTCATATTTTCTCAATCTATTGCTGCATGAGTCACACTCTACATATTGTCTCTCTCTCTCTCTCTCTCTCTCTCTCTCTCTCTCTCTCTCTGCGCGCGTGCGCGTGTTTTTCTTTGTGCGTATGTGCATGCACATGCGTGTGTTGAGGGTAGGGGATTTACTTTGTGGATTTAGATATAAATAGGAAATGAATGCACGATTAACACATGACATAGTAAGTACCTGAAATTTCTCATTGATGAATTGGGAACATGGAACCAATGTTATTTTATGCATATGTATTATTTGTCTGATCTGTCACACACTATGTTGCATTGGCACGGACATACTGACACAGGTACGACACGACAAATCATACATGGAAAACAGTCTGAAAAATACACACAAAACACAATGACATGGCTAGAAGTGTTGTGTTTGACAGAGTGTGGGACACAACACTGCTTTTTTATTTTCTTTAAATGCTAAACAAATCTCATAAACATAAAAGGAGAAATGAAAACTGTTACGAAATTAGCAAAATTCATATTACTCCAATACCACCAAAATGAAATTCAATGAGCCTGACCAGCCAGTCCAGCTTCAACTGTCCAAACCTACATCTATTCACACCTTACCCTTGCACAGCCTTAAAATTGTTGATACCAACACAATTCACGACTGAAGAAAAATCCATATCTGGCCTTTAAATAAGCCCATATTTGTTTGTCATTTGTTCTTCCCTGCAATCTCTTCACATCTCCTTCCTGCAATCTCTTCACATATCTTTCCCTATTCTATTGTCACTTAGCTTAGTTCTGACTTTTCTTTGCCATGGCTGCAAGAGCATGGGCTCGTTGTTGAAGATCTTATTGCTGATGGAAAACTCCATTAAATTCGATAGTTGTGCCATCCTTTATGCCAAAAGGGAAGATTGGCTCCTACATCTGTGTTGCTTGTCATTGGAAGCTTTCCCCTTATTGTCATTAATTATTTCACCCTTCTTCACCGTGCCTTAGGATAGAACGCGGCGGGGGGTGGGGGGGGGTGGGGGGGGGGGGTGGAATGCGAGGAAAGTTAGGTTTAAATGTTTGGGGATATACAAGAGTTGAGTTTTATAGCCTTTGTGAAATAAGGCCTGTTTGGATGACACTGGTTAGGACTACATGCGCTCCAACTATAAGGAAAAAGCAACCGGACTGTATGTCTACATGTAGGGCGTGTTTGGTTGCAAGGAAATGGGCGGAAGTAAGGAATGGGAAGTATAATTGCTCACTTTCATATCGGGGGGCTGTTTGGATTCAAGGAATTGGGTGGAAGTGAGGAAGTGGGAAGCGTCTTTTCCCATTTTCCGCTGTTCATCAAACCCCGGAAAAGGAAAATGAAAAAATGTCTTTTCCTTTTCTCTTTTCTCTTTTACACAACCTTTTTCCTCACTTTCAGAGTGCTACAGTTAATTTTGTGGTCATGTAAATCTCATTTGTAATAAGTTGTAGCACAAAACAGTTAATTTTTTTCTCATATAAATCTCACTTGCATTCTAATTACAGTCCAATTTTTATTTTTCTTATTATTTTTTTTTTTAATATTATTTTGCGGTCACTTTGTGGACAGCTTTTCCACTTCCACTTCCACATTATCATTCAAACACCGGAAATACATAAATTTTTCAACCCACACTTCCCAACAACATCCAAACACCGAAAAACTTACTAACCCATTCTCAAGTTCCAAGGGAACTATTACCACTTCCTCACTTCTTCACTTCCTCACTTCCACCCTTACCAAATAGGCCCATCTATCCACACACGGAAAAGGAAATAAGAAAACCCTTTTTCCTTTTTTCTTTTCTCTTTTACACAACCATTTCCTCACTTCCAGAGTGTTACAGTTAATTTTGTGGTCATGTAAATCTTATTTGTAATAAGTTGTAACACAAAATAGTTAATTTTTTGATCATGTAAATCTCACTTGTATTCTAATTACAGTTCATTTTTATTTTTCTTCTTATTAATTTTTATTTAAATATTATTTTGTGGTCAACTTTGCGGTCAACTTTTTTCACTTTCACTTTTACATTACCATCCAAACATCAGAAAAGACATAACATTTTCCAATCACACTTCCCAACAACATCCAAATATCAGAAACTTACTAACCAATTCCCAAGTTCCAAGGGAACTATCACTACTTCCTCACTTCCTCACTTCCACCCTTAACCAAACAGGCCCGTAGTTTGGAATTCATGTAGCTCTAAGTGCACTTGTTAGAGCTACGTTTAGGCTTTTTTGCTATAGTCACAGGAGTATACAACTAAATTAGTTGTAGCTCTAACTACAATATTTGAGGTATAATAAAGAAGTTAAAAGAGGATGCCAAATCAATTTTTTTAACAATTTTTATGTAATTGATGAGGACATGGCATCTGCACGTTCGAGGAGAAGGTACCAACATGTACATTAGCGCAAGAGGCGTCGTACTGCTGCCATGCATTTGGGGACTCCTAGGCGTCGAACTGCTGCCATTTGGTTTTTAGATGGGGCCTATATTTCTATTATTTTTGAGTTCATAGTTTTTCTTTTATGTTTCTTAGTTGATGTTTTATTTGTCTCACATCGATTGTATGTAGAGAGTCATTATTTTGTAAGTACTTATATTTACTTGAGTTGAAGAGAAGGGTAATGCACTCTTGATGAATAATTATTGAATTTTTAGTATGAAAATTTGATTTTGAAATCAGAGTGTGAACCCCATTTGAGTGTGAAACTCTATCCCATTATCTCTTATCCCTTATCTCAAATCCCAATTAACCAAATCAACCCTCATCTCGAGTCCCAACTATGTTTCAAATCAGCATGTAAGTCCAATCTTAGCCACTAATAAAAATACCTAGCCTAGCTCCTTCGCCTGCCCAGTGTTGATAGCCGCCATCTCCACCCAATCACCCTCATGTCCCTCATCTTCTTCACCTCACACGGCCGCCAACAGCTCCTGCGTGTCCCTTTTTATGTCGAACTCTGCGTGCGAGAACCTATCTTCAAGCCTTGCCCTTCAGTCCAGATTGTTCCAGTGCTCTGGTCCTTCTTCTCCGCGACAACCCGCCTCCATCTGGCCTCCTGTTGCTACTGTAGAACGGATATCAGGTCTGTTCTTTTTTCGTGTTGCTGCTGTTCTGATCGGAGTCGCAGAATCCCGTGTGCTTTCCTTCACTGCTGTAGATCAGCGAGGCTTTCTCCTTGCTGTAGATCTCCAAGACCTTCTCCATTCTCGCAATATTGCAACACAGAGATAAGCAAAATCAGATCACCAGCAGTAGATCAAGCAAGATCAGAACATCAAGTTCGGCCAAATATATGAGCAACAACAACGGATACTCGAGAACGAGGTTTCTCGATAGATAACTTCTCTCTTTCAACAATCAGACTATTTTTGTGTGACATCACAAGTTTCATCTTTAAAATTTTATTATTAGTTCTTTGTTTGCCACGATAATTGGTCAGCTTGTGATTTTGAACACTCTTATAGTCGGTTGATCTAATATTGCAAGTTGGACTACTTTAAATTAACTGAGTATTGCGTGCAATTTTGTGAAGACTAGAATTGTCTAATCTACAAGTGCAACTTTGTTAAACTCACTCGCAATCTTGTTGGTTTTAACAATATTCCTAATCATAGTGAAACATTATCAATTTCAACAATTATCACTGATTCTCGACATCACATGTTCACTGTTTCAAATCATTTGGTATCAAAGCACGGTTTAGGTAGGAAACTTGCATCATCATACAATTGTTAGGAATTTCACTTGTTTTCTTTGCATAAAATATTAAAAAAATGCATTTAGATATTTTTGCATTCCTTAGGTCTTATCTAGGTGCATGCCCACCCGTTGTGGTAATCCATATCTTTTAGGAGAGTCGAGTAAGTTTCCTTTTACCCTGATAGATCCCCAACAATTTGTCAAGATGTTCATCGACATGACGCTAAGTTAGAAGCCATGACACAAACTATGAACCAAACCCAGGAAGCTATGAACCAAATCCGAGAAAGGTTAGATAAGCTAGAAACACGCCCAGGAGACCGCAAAGAACGTGAAGGAGAACGTGAAAGAAACCGCAACGATCAGGAGGAACGTGGGCCTTTGATATCGTACTAGAGGCGTGATGAACATGACCCCGATGCTCATACTTGAAGAGTATAAAGTTAGATGTTCCATTTTCGATGCTCGCCTGGAGCCTCAACTCTTCTTGGAATGGCTTCGACATATGGACGTATATTTCACATGGTATCCTCTTTATGAAGCTAGAAAAATCAAATTTGCTGCTATGAAACTGACTGACCAATTTAGCTAATACTTGACCAATGTGGAATCGATGAGAGCATCTCGACGTTAGGAACCTATAGAGACTTGGTCTGCCACGAAGGATAGCTTAAGGATAAATACGTGCCAACATCTTACCGTGATCGTCTTCTTGACGACTGGCACCAACTCACTCAATGCGCTAAGTCCGCCAAAGACTATGTTGCCTAGTTTGATGAGTTTCTCATTCGTTGTAATACCTCCGACATTGAGAGTAACACCAAGTCCTTTCCCAATTTAGAGTTGGACTTAGGGAATCCCTGAGAACAAAGCTTTTAACTCGTGGACTTATCGAACTTGGGAAGGCCTATGCCTTGGTCCAGGACTTACCTGTTTGTTTCGTTGCAAAACGTCGCAAGTCGTAAGTCGTAAAATGAGAATGGAAAAAGTGAACTGTAGCCAGAAAATATATTGTGTTTTTACGGTGTTTGGTTGATAAAGTGAAGTGTAAATGGAAAAGTATATTGTGTTTTTACAGTGTTTTGTTGATAAAGTGATAGTGTAAATGGTAAAGTATATTGTGTTTTACGGTGTTTGGTTGGTAATGTAAAATTGTAAGTGGACAAGTTGACCACAAATTAACTGTAGCAGTGATTTAAATATTAAACTATTAAATTAATCTACTATTGCAAATTAAATTGTATTAATAAATTTGAGATAAAAATTAATAATCTTAATATTTTATTTATAACAATAATATTAATAAAATATAGTATAAATAGTAAATATTACTAAAATATTAAATAAATAAATAATATAAAATTTAAAAAATCTAAAGAACATTAATAAAATTTAAGAATACTAATAAAATATAAATATTAAAAAATGTTACAACAATAATAAAATATAGTTATAATATTATAATATTAAAAATACTTGAAAATTATTATAATATAAATTTTATTATAATATTATTGTAATATTATAGAAATATAAAATTAATAAAGTAAAATATATTTAATTTAATAATAAATTATATTATAGTATTATTATACTGAATTATTATTACAATATTAACATAATAAATATTAATATAATAATAAATATATTATGATATTAATAAAGTAATTTTTATATTAAAAATAAATAATTAAATATATAGTAATTTTATATTAAAGTATAATACTGTTATATTAATAAAATATTAACTCTAAAATAAATAATAAAATGGAATAAGTATTAATAAATAATAAAATATTAAATTAAAATAGTAAAATATTAATATTAAAACATAAAAAAGTTAAAGATTAAAAATATAAAATAATTAAATAATTAAATAAAAAATTTAACACTATTTAAATATTAAATATTTAATAATATAAATTGTATATTGATTATCAAGTAACTGTTTTGAACTGTAAGTATACTACAAGTGACAGTTACATGACCACAAAATTAACTGTAGCAACTGCAAGTGAAAAAATATGAGTGTAAAAGTGAGATTTACATGACCACAAATTTAACTGTAGCAACTGCAAGTGGGAAAAGAAGAGTTGCAAAGTGTTTTGCATTTTGCATTTTGCAAACGAAACCAAACAACTTTAAATGTAAAGTTGCAAAACTTTTTGCATTTTGCAAACGTTTTGCAACTTACCAACACGCCCTTAGATGCCGCTCGTCTAGTTACTCCTCTAGGAGTCAAACCCAGACACCTAAGTCCACTTCGAGTCAATACCCAAACCGATTTCAAGCGCAGGCGTCAAATTACAAGACGGATGCCAAAGGCAAGAATGTTGAAGACAGAGGCAAGGGCATCGAAAAGGATTTCTCCAAATTGAGTCCTACAATGAAGTGTTACAGGTGCCAAGGCTATGGACATGTAGCTGCCAATTGTGCAAGCCCTGTCAGAATTTCTATCATTAATGACATGCCTATAGCAGATCCAGAGCCGAAGTCAAATGAATTTGTATACCGACAAGACGAAGTAGACTCTGACGTTGACGAGGAGATCACGAATGATGACGTAGGTCTCCACTGCATTAGGCCAACGTCATCACTACTTATCAGTCGTTAAAATGCGCCTTATCCCACCAAAAGAGGAAGACGAGACTGGAGACGAATTATTATGTTCCATACCTTCACAAGATTGGAGGTAAGAGCTGCAAAGTAATCGTGGATAGTGAAAGTTGCATTAATGCATTATCGTCTACAGTAATTGCAAAGTTTGGGCTGAAAGTTCTACCGCATCCTCATCCCTATAAAGTGTCCTGGATTATTCTTCAGCACTAGAAGTCAAGTAAGAGGTGCCTTGTTTTGATAGACTTTGTTCTGTACTAACTATGGATGTGGGTAATGTCATCCTTGGATGACCATAGTTGTACACCAAGATGTCACCATCTACGATCGATCATACATGTGTTAATTTAGCACGAAAGAAAAAATCAAGCTCTTTCCCTATCAGCCAAAGACTGAACAAGCTGAGCAAAAACCTGTCATGACGAAGAAACCTAACATATCAAAGGCTTTCTGTCAAGATGTGGAGAAGGAGCTCCTTTCGTGATCCTTACACCAGGGAAGTTACCAAGGAGTCCAACACTCTGATGCTTCCGAAGTCACCCTGGTGATTACGGAGTTTGTTGATCTGTGATCTCTCGGACAAGCTACCACTGATGCGAGATTTTAACACGCCATCGATTTAGTTCTAGGAGCTAGTCTTCCTAACTTTTCGCAGTATAGGATGACCCTGAAATGTTGACTCAAACAACAAGTTGATGAATTATTGAGAAAGGGTTTCATCCAAGAGAGCATGAGTCCTTGCGCGGTTCCCGTCTTGCTGACACCTAAGAAAGACGAAATGTAGCGTTTGTGCGTGGATAGTCTTGTCATCGATAAAATAACGATTAAATACTATTTTCCCATTCTTAGACTGGATGATATGTTGGATATGATGTCTGGAGCCACTATTTTCCTAGATCGATCTGAAAAGTGATTATCACCAAATTCGCATCATCCCGGAGATAAATGGAAGCCTTTGAAATGAAGGATGGGTTGTATGAGTTGATGATCATGCCCTTTTGAATGATCAATGCTCCAAGTACCTTCATGCGAGTGAGGATGCAAGTACTATGACCTTTTATGGGCAAAATTTTAATAGTCTACTTTGACGACATCCTCATTATAATTGGTCTCTCGAGCAACTTTTAGACCATTCGCATTATGTCTGCTATTTATTGAGAAGGTACACCAATTCTAAAAGTGCACCTTTCTCTCTACACAAATCTAATTTCTCAGATTTGTAGTCTCTGCTGATGAGTTTTGCGGACCCTGAGAAAGTCAGAGCCATCGAGGATGACTAGAGCCCAAGGCCATCTGTGGTGTAAGAAGTTTTCACGGCTCGCTACCTTCTATTGTCGTTTTATCAAAGGTTTAGCATTGTCAGGGCCCATCATCAACTGTTTCTGAGACAGGTACATTTAGTTGGTCTAGCGCTGTCACGAGAGCCTTTGTGGAGATCAAGAAGAGAATTTTGAGCTCTCATACATACGTCTTTCTGACTTTTTTAAAGTTTTTTAAAGTGGCATGTGACGCCTCCGAATTGGAATAGGCAGAGTCCTTGCTCAGGAAGGTCATCCAGTTGCCTTTAATGAGAAGCTACATGATGCTCGACAACTATACTCCATATGACAAGGAATTCTACGCGGTGATTCAGGTGTTTCGCTATTGACGACATTATCTTTTGTCACAAGAATTTGTTCTCTTCTCTGATATGAGGCCCTGAGTACATCTACTTCCAAAAGAAGATGAACATAACATGGACGATGGATTGAGTTCCTCATGCTTACACGTCCACTTTAGGCCACCAAAGCAGAGTAGAGAATGAAGCCGCTAACACCTCAGCCGCCATATTTTCTTGATCAAAATGTCCACGGTGGTGAACGATTTTGAGACTGAAGACTGAGTACGAGTTATGTCCTAATTTTTGTGATATCTGCGCTCTATTAACAAATGGATTAACTCGAGAGTTGGATGGATAACGCCTTACATGATGGGTATTTTTCTAGGAGGCTG
>JAVJIF010028881.1:0-34368 GCA_038442645.1 Agave tequilana | reverse complement strand
CGATGATGAGTTCTTTTGAAAGAGGGAGAGACTGATGTAGGAGATTGAAACATGCAACAGGATCAACCAAGAATAGTGACTTTAATTTTATAAGTCGACTAATGCAGCTAACAAAGAGTTGGGTTTTGCAGAAGTTTACAGAGTAGTCGACTAAACGAAAGTATAAGTCGACCATAAAAAGTATAAGTCAACTAATCTACACGTATCAGAGAATCCGTTTCTGCGTAGGATTCTGTTTTGAGATCTGAATCGAATTCTGATTGAATTAACTTCTTTCCATGTAAATTAGAATTTCTATTAGAGTAGTAGTCTTTTGTTTGTGCCTATATAAGACTATTGTATCTTTGTAATTTTATCTAATCAAGTTTTAATCAACTAAATTGAGATTTTTTTTCTTTAATTGCTCATGAATTCGAGTTGTTATCTTTTTCCTTGTGGATTCGAGTTGTTGTGCTCGTGAATTTGAGTACATTTCTTACCTGAAAGTTTCTTTTAGAATTCATTGGCGTTAGAACGAAGTCTAACCGGCGTCATTCGCTTCTCCGTTCCACATCAATGCACAACTTTCATGCATCATACGAACCTCACCACAAGTCAAATTTAGTAATTTTGTACATAATGAAACTGAGTCGTTGCATAATATGACTCTTAAATACGCCCTATAAATTAAGTTTGGAAATTCCTTCACCCACTATGGATGGTGAGATTCAAGAATCCGCAATCTTGTACGGAAAAAAATGTGTCTTACATTTAAACTATGTTCAGTTAACGCACAAGGGCTTAATGAAGATTTCATGTCGTGGAAAATTAGGAACACTTTATCCAAGTATTATCGTATATACATACATATACTGATATACAGTAATTTATTTGCTGACTTAATTTTTATAAATAATACCATCCTGAATTCTCACTTAATTTTTACAAAATACCGGAAAGTTCAAATTTACATTAAACTACCATTAACTATACTGTTTCATGATAACTTTCTCAAAATTCTCAGGATCTTTTTAAACAGTTATTTTGAAATCGAGTCACAGTAATTTCCAAAAGAAGTCTTCTCTTTTTGTTATTTTAATACGCGCCAAGGCATCGAGGGGCGTAAGATCCCAGTACCGATCGTAATGATCCAATTTGTCAACATTGATTTAGACGATAACAACACAGTCAAAATGGCCGGTGCTAGTATTATGATCGACAGCTAACCCCGGACTTTTAGCACATTTTGTCTCTTTCTTTCAGATGGAGCCCAATATGATACCAGCGCATTTTCTGATGAATTGCAACCGGGGCAGAGTCAATCACCACCTTACTCGGTTCCTGAGAGACCAAGTCCTCTGTTTAAAGTTACTAGCTGAAGCAATATGGACATGTTTTTTAAAGGTTGACATGAGTTTCAAGTCAACTCAAGCAAGTCCAACAATACATTATAAAAAACAAAACAGAGGAGGGAGGGAGACTACTTAAATGATGGACTCAACGTAATGGTGGTTTAATGAGACTCCAGCTGCTTTCCAGAGTTTTTGACTTTGGGCCTGGTGACAAATGAAAGAGATGAGAGGAAAACTAGATGTCGGTTTTTTTCAAGCTTGCTGAAGGAAAAATTTGGTTATGAGACTCGCAATATCAGTTTTCCAACTTATTTTCTCTCGATTTGTACTGAAAGTGAAGTGGGGAAAATGTTAATGTTTCAACACAAATATTCTCCACTTCTGATTTTCTCAAACAAACAGCCAAAGAGAGTGTTGAAAAACTAACAAATGGACTAAAGAAAACCAAAACTTTCCCCTTTTCTGGAAAACAAACAGCCCTTTTTTTCATGCTTTCAATGCATGATCAGGACATGTCTCCTTGACTTTCACTCAAATAACCAATCCATGAGGACCAAACCTCATCAATAATAGATTTCATTTTGAAGAAGTGCCTTAGTTGACTCTTATGTTTGGTTGCTTGCAAGACGAAACATTAAAGACAGTTTGGAGTAGGTATTACTAATTTGATGTTTTGCAGGTGTTATCGATTTTGTTTGATTGTTGGGCACAAAAAAATATATATATTTGTGGGTGATTTCATAATAACACCCAAGTGATCATAACCCTAACTCCAGCTGAAATTTAGCAATAACTCTTATTCAAAAGTATTGTAAGGATCAAGTTCTTATAGTAGAAGCAGTTCAAAAGATAAAGGCCCCAAAACTGAGACTCTGTCATAGACTCACATTCTCCTGTTAGGCACGGATTAGGTTCAAAATGAGCATGGACATACAAAGTTCATTTCAAGGACAAACTGTGAGAGTACTCAACTTAGCCCCTATCACTAACATCGGCAGTACCATTATCACAGCACATGTTTTCACAACTATAGGAGTGTCGGATAACATACCTTCGAGATGCCACAGAAGTTGCTGATCAACTCCAGACCTCGAATAGATCAAAACCTATATCAGCTTCCAACACTGGAGGAGTTGGCAAATTCTCATTTTTCCGACAAACACAAGGTTTGGTGCTTCATCTACTAAAATTAAGAGCCATTTTGCGACATTCATTCTGCAGAAGCTGCCAGTGAAATGCCAAGAGCTGTGACGCCGCTACTCACTGAGAGGGTGGCCGCTTCAAACTATGAAGACTAACAATTCATTTACAGAGGCATAAAACAAAAAGCAACCATGGATAAATGGATATGAAATTTGTTCCAGTCGCATTGATGAAGGGCATGAGCTGACCTACATTATATATGACCCTAATTGCAAACACATGATTATCTCAGGGTCTACTGGGTGTAAGCAAAAGAAAAAAACCCCCATAAAAGATTACAAAACCAGCCAAACATGCAGACACAACGATCCATCATCTACTTTGCACGCAAAGATTGATGCAGGATTGCTTTTCATCCTTCTGTTTATCTGTATGATGACCGTCTATTTGTATAGATATATATGTACTTTGGATTCCCAGCTGTTCCATTTGGCATGCAAGTATTATCTCTCACGCACCCTTCCTACCTCTGTGTCCTCTGCAGGGTGTTCCCGAAGGCTGCAATGAAGGAGATGATGATGATGGCGAAGGAGAGCTGTTAATCCTGGATTCCGGTTCTGGGATGTAGGGTTGAGATGCCACATGGTTGAGTCCAACAGCCACATCAGCGATGATTGGCCGCACATGAGGCTGGTCCTGAAGGCACATTGAGGTGATGACAGCCAACTGGTAGAAGGCCCGGTATGGGAACCGCCTTGCAGTAATGGATCAGCCAGTAGATAAACTCTTCTCTTGTCACTGAGAAATGGACGAGCCTGGAAAACACAGTTATGATAACAAGGGTCAAGAAGATAAATGCATAGAGAAGGTTAAAATTATGCCATAGAACTTACATGTACACTAAACCAAGCTTTTGCTACTATCAAGATGCACCGGCCATATAATGTTGAGTAATTAAAGAATGTTAAGACGGCTAAACAAGAGGAGAAACAAAAATAAGAAAATAAGATACTGAAGGCACTTAAGCTAGATACATTAGAATAAAATTTCAGAAGATAGAGCTCAGAGCCAACATTAACCACCAAGAATAAAAAGTGTGGTTTTACCACTATCATGTTTATTAGTAGCATATATGCAAATGTCAAGTAGTTCAGTAATAAAAATTCCTAGTGGTCAACGTATTTCTCACTTCATATAATCAGAGACGATCTTTGAAATCATGCAGCAAAAAGATTCAACTGTGTTGTTTATGCATCTTGCATCTGCAGGCTGTCATTGACATAATATGCTAAAAGCTTAGCTACATCATCAGATGCTTGCGTTCTTCCCATCTGTCTCCTATAACGAGAACTTATGCCACCATGTAAGCCCCGTGTTGTAGCTTGCACGGATCTCCCACAATAGCCACCCACTGTTGCACAGGGAACTCAACAGCTAGTTTCACTGCCATTCTTCATTTGCCAGCTTACCTATGTTAGACTGCCTTGCTTCTTGAGATGCCACCTTAACCCAGAAGCAAAATAGCCTCAAGCGCCCCACGCCACCCCCACCAACCGAATTACTCCACTTAAATTTAATACGAGTGTTTGACTCAACATTTTTGTTTAGCAACTCCCAAGTCTCAATTCAGCCTATGTCACCTTGGCCAATCAATGTCCGGTCTATGTAGGGAACGGGAATCAAATGGATTTCGGAATTGTAGCAAGGGTGTGCCCTGAGAATCAGTCAATTTGAATTTGGCAGATAACAATAAAAAAATATTTTGCAGATTCTGAAATTGAGACTACATATACAGGTGAAACCATGCCAACTGCCACCCAAATGTCAGTTATAGGTTGTGATTTGACTGAATTACAAATTCAATGATACTCAAAAGTTTATTGTAAAATATAATGATAATAGTTTTAATAATGTTGATGACAAGGAGAAGTAATATCATTGTATTGAATACAATATCAAGGGAAAAATTTACATAAAAAGTTTTGGATTTATTCTTTAAATAACATATTAACAGAAAGCAAATTTTCAAAGTAATAATCTATTAGAAAACTGAACTTTACAATAATTTTCAAATGCTTTTTCACATGTGAAAGCTATGGAGAACATGTTTCTGATACAATACGAAAGAATGTGAGGGACCACCAACCTTAAGCATAACAATTCAACAATTCTCTTTCCCAAACCATCGTAATCAACTACATGGATACTTTTCTTCCACCTGGCTTTATACAGGGTCATCTCCTTGCTCACCTAAGCAAACCATTGTATCCTCTACTTAAGGTTGCATAAAGCTTGCATCCACTCCTCAGTAACTTTTTCAATGACAATCCTATCAGCTACCACTGATCCAAAACCGAGCAACCATTGGTCTATATCGTGTGCCTGAGACTACTCAGTAATTTTCCATCATCTTATCCTCAATCAAAACCACCTCAAGAACTAAGTAATGTTACTTTCCAACAAATAAGCGTTATTGTTATGCTGTCTATGCTTCTCATTGAACATTCACAGTCAGCTGCACAATTTTGGGGGAATTTTGCTAAACAGCAAGAAATATATGCATAAACCAAATGAAAGCAGAAGTATATGAAACAATAATCATCGGGATTATAAACCAAAATATACTCTATCTATAAAGCAATTATGCATTCACACCATCTTACATGCATTAAACCAAAGGTTACAAAAGTAATAGACATATCAATAGTTTGTTGCAGTCAATAAAATAGACAACAATGGCAATAGATTGGACAGTTACGACATGTTTTTTTGGCAAGATTAAAGAATCATACTATAAGTAATTGAAGTCATATCAGAAAACAAGAAAATTTACAAAAAACTAACAAGCTGTTAGAGTTTAGATAGCCACATAAATAGATAGAGCGTGACATAGTAAGATAACAGAATATACATCACAGTAACTAAGAATGAAACAGTACTGCAAAAAAAGGACATATGTGAAATAAGGCAACTAAACAAAGAAATTATAACTGGTAAAAGAAAGAGCTATTAACAAAAGGAAACAGAAGTATATAACCTTGCATGGTGTAAGTATAGAGGAACATAGAGCCATTACAGAATAAAAAACAGTAAGAAACTATTACTGGTAGTAGAAAGAAATATTACCAAAAGAGAAGAAACATAAAGCTATTACCAAATACAAACTACAATTAGTAACAAAGAGAGCTATTACCAAATGAAAACACACGAATCGTGTAAAACAATGACAATAAAATAGAGAAAATAGAGAAACTATAATTGACGTTAAAAATTACATATTTTAAATTTTAAATTAGAATGATTTTATTGAATAGCATGAATTTTTTCTTAAAAAAGTTTGAATGACGTATTATGCTTTTCTTGGGTTATGCTTTTATTTCAGGAACTAAATTAAAAACTAAAGGGAGAGAATTTTAGGAGGATAGTTGTAGTTGAAAAATTTCAAATAAAAACAAGTCCTACAAAATAACGTGTGCAAGTAAATGCAGCCTCTCTCTCTCTCTCTCTCTCTCTCTCTCTCTCTCTCTCTCTCTCTCTCTCCTCTCTCTCTGGGTGTGTGTGTGTGTTTTTTTTTTTTTTTTTTTTTTTTTTTTTTTTTTTGGGGGGGGGGGGGGGGGGGGGCATGCACCTTAGCAACTTCAAGAAGAGATACAATTTGTACTATAAGGCCTCATTTGGCAACAAGGTTAAGTTTCCCAAACAGCGATTCGGGACAATCAGGATCAAGATGGTGTTACTCAAACTGGACTGTGTTTAGGAGTCAAAATGAAGTTTACTGAAACTAGAGTATGGAGGGCCCCTAAATCTTATAAAACTGTGGTTATTGAAACTCCACTGAGTAGATTTTCATTTTAACTTAAATGTAACCCCAGGTTCGAAAACTATGTTGCCAAACGAGGCTCAAGTGTTTCTAGTAGATCATCAAAATAATAATACCTTTCTGGAATGATGTGCCAGACTAATGTCATCCTCCCAGTACCCCATGGGGTCCTGACCAATGGCATCCACAACATTGATTCCATCCCCCGCCTGTCGCTCCATAACTTATCTTTTTGTTACCAAGAAATTATGGCTCCAACAACAGTACGGGTGTAAATGGTACGTGAGAACTGGTAATCTGATGCGACTCTTAGGAAGAAAATCGGATTCAGGTTTGAAAATTGGACCCGAATCAAATCCAAGCATTTAGATATGGAATATTAGACCCGAATTGGATTCTGTTCGGATTTGGATCTAGAATATTAGGCCCAAATCGAATTGATTTAGGTGGCGTAAAATTAAAAAAAAATCAAAAATCTGAATCTGATTTTTTTTTCCCTTTTTTGGGTTCGGATCAGATGCGGAAGCAACGGGAGGAGGAAGCTGATGTAGGCTCAGCCAAGCAAGAATGGACAAGGCTAGATGACAGACTGGGAAAGGCAAAGAAGGAGGGCGTGTGGTAGGAAAGCTGGTTGTAGTAGTAAAGTGGACAGTGGAGTGCAGGTTGGCTACATGTGGCTAGCTATTTCGGACTACATGAGGAAAGAGAAAAAAGTTTGTGGGTAAGGAACTAACGAAATAATCAATTTTAACTTCCTGTTACTACTGTAGACAAGATTAGTAATTTACTTTTAGCATCAAATGTTTGAGCGAGAAGTAGAACTAATAGCTGCACAGTGCTTCGGGGGGGGGGGGGGGGGGGGGGGGGGGGGGGTGGTGTCGGGCAAGAAAAGATAATCATGACATTTGAAATTTCAACTCAAAGTAGAAAATTCCAGTGTTACAATTTTAGGCGACTTTGAGCTTTTCCAATCCTATCTCGGCACTTGCTTTAAAGAATCAATGATTACTCTTCAAAATTAAAATCAGATATTTTTCTATTATCTATCTATCCAGAAACACCACTGAAAAGGAGAAATTTAAATTAAAACTTACTTTTTTGACCTTGATCTAAAACATTGAGTACATAGATAGGACTTGAACCTAGATCCTATACTTGCATACAAGGATGGAGAAGCTTAAATTAGAAATTGACTCCATTGGTTTTGAATCTCTGATCTTCCAGACTGCTTAAAATTGAAAAATCAAACATCATTGTGGTTTCTTGCCTATCAAACTAGACTTCCATAGTATTACATATTTGTATGAACCTCACAGTCAGAACAATCCAAACAAGGTAATTTCCTTTTTGTGTGCACTTTATCAAAAAAAAAAAAAAAAACATGTGAATCAATAATCTAAGCATCATCATTTTTTAGTGGTTCCTAAGCAATCAAACGGCTTGGAACATGTCTCTGAAGAAATAGCACAACCATAACTGAAACACCAAATTCGAAACTTATAAATATGCAAGGCAACTGATATGCGTGCTTGCAGGGGCATGCATGTTTGTGCATGCATACATTTGTGCTTGTGTGTGCATAAATAAAATTAAAATGAAAACAATATTTAAAGACTTACCCATGATAATAAATTTCGCTCTGCTCTTATCTTGGAAGAGTCAAATGCTTTTCGTCCAGTGAGCAGCTCTAAAAGCAGCATGCCAAAACTGTAAACATCAGACTTCAGGGTAAGCTTACCACTCCTAGCATAATCTGGAGCACAATAGCCATATGTTCCCATCACTCTTGTAGAAACATGAGTTTTGTCACAACCGGTCCAAGTTTAGCAAGTCCAAAATCAGAGAGCTTGGGATGGAAGTTATTGTCCAGTAATATATTGCCTGCTTTCATATCACGGTATATAACAGGAGGATTTGCTACCTCATGCAAATATGTAAGTCCTTTCGCAGCACCAATAGCAATCTTAACTCGGGTATTCCAATCAAGTGGCTGTTTGTCAGGAGGTAAATCTGTACAGAATGTGTGTGCATGTTATTAGATTGATCAAGGAACAGAGAAACACCTGAAGTTAAGTGGTATCAGAAACTCCAATAACCACGAGAACAGAGTATTATACAGATAACAAACAAAATATAAGAAAAATTGAATATGCCTTTTTCATTAACATGGACATAGTAGAGAACAACCAAGGCTGGTAACATTTGATTGTAGCATTTAAAGTAAGAGCAAAAGGAACAAAAGTGCTACGAAATATTATAAAGTAAATAGGAGAAAATAAAGAGAATAAACGAAGCTTCAGTTTAATTTTAAGAGACATCTGAGAGCAGTGGTATGCTATTTCATACCATTTGAAACAAGAATCAAACTTAGATGCTGAAAAGTATCTAACAATGACTAGGAATATGAAGGTGAAAGAGGGGAAACACCTTTTGATGATGAGTCAACAATGAAAGAAAATATTAAGAGTTTTTAGAGCCTCAAAAGATATATTGTGGTTGTACATCACGAAAGATCTTAGTCTTCACAATAGCAAGCCCAGGAACATCGGCATGCATATAAAAGGAAAATAACAGACTAGGCCATTTAAAAAAACTCAAAATAAATGTAGAATAAATAAATAACAGAAAAATAACTTGGAGAGGGAAGTGTTGTGATTTCAGGGGAGGACGCTCTCACGACCGGATCGATTAGGGAGAGGATACGAACCACAGGATCTACTAAGACAACGTGAAAAAGAGAAGAAGAAGATATTCCAAAGTAAATAGAAAGCCAACACACAATATAACGTGGTTCCACCGATCAAACAGATTGTGTGTACGTCCACGGGAGAAGGGAGGAGAAACTTTATTAAAACTTTGAGGGAGTACAATAAAAATTATTTACACCTCACGCTGAGAAAATTACAAGCCTTTGATGGCCGCCAAGAACAGCGAACCCTTGTGGCTAAGTTTCTCTCACGAATCTCTCACCTAGATGAATTACACCCTTAGGAATTACAAATTCATTAGATTCTCTTGGAATACATTGAAGGGCACCCCTAAGGAGTCATTTATAGACCATAAAACTCTCCTAGTCCTAACCAAACTCCATCAATCAGAATAAAGGAAACTTGAATCCAACTCGAACTAAAAACAGATTCAGAAAATGAAACTGCCAGAGCCGACATTAATTGACTACTTTCAAGACGTATTCACGTCATAATCCTGACAATCTCCCCCTCGACTTGAATACATTCAAGTCCGAGAATAGCCACCATGTTTCACAAGCTCGCATCCATGCACAATTGAACAAACTTGACTTCATCTCCATCTCACTCTCTCTCTCTCTCCATAACTCCCTCATGAGGTTCACAACTTGACTAGGTCGAATAAGTCCAGAACCAACCTGAGCTTTATTACCCAACGATCTCCTTGATCTACACAAGATTTATGAGAATTTGCTCCACCATAGGAATAACGATCTGGACTACCTTTTTGCGCGCCTAGTCACAATCTCTCTTCGAGATGCAACTGAATATCCGAGCTCAAAACCATCAGTCTTTGGTTGTTCCACAACCGCCGCTTTTGAAGCCGAGGATAACTGCAATCCACCAACTGTAACTTCGAAATTTTGCAACATATACACATTGCCGACACGTTCGACTTGAAACATCACATGTGCCTCTTTGGAGACTTCCATAAGATCACCTTTCGAACTGAAAAGAACCCATCCCCTTGGAGGGCTCCAAGAGAGATGAGATTGTATCTTGATTCGGGAACATGACAAACGCCTTGAAGAGTAGTGATGCATCCATCATGTGACCGAAATTGGATTGTTCCTTTACCAATCACCTTGCTTGTAGTAGAATTCCCTATGAAGACTTCTCCCCCTTGAACCAAAGTATATAAAGAGAACATCTTCCTATTGGAACTGATATGTTGTGAACATCCAGAATCTATGACCTATCTATTTTTATTACCAACTGATCTGTCTGTAAGCACTATTTTTCATCTCCTCCGACCAATTCAGTAAGCATCTGGTTGTTTCTTCTTTCGAAGCCAACACTCAGATTTAATGTGTCTCTTCTTATGACAATAGATGCACGTCAAATTCTTGTGTTTTGAGTTACCCATGGAACTTCCATTATTACTCTTCTCCCTTGAATAATAAACTTACCCGAAATCATCATGATGAGACTCACCCGTCAATTGGGTGTCAATTTTGTCCTTATTGAGCAGATGCTCTTGATCTCATTGACCTTGATTATTGACTTGGCACCATAGATGATAGCTTCCCTAAAACTCTTATATGAAGAAAGTAAAGAACACAATAGTAGAAGTGTTGATCCTCATCTTCTATCTTAACCTCTATCTTATTTAAATCATTGATAATAGAGGAAAATTCTGCAATGTGAGACTTGATAGGTGTGCCTTCATGCATGCAGAGAAGAAAGAGAAGCTGCTTCAGAATCAACCGATTCGTCAAAGACTTCTTCAGATAGTGGTCCTGAAGTCGCTCCCACAGCGAGGACACTGTTTTCTCCGTAGAAAACTCATCCATCACTTCGTCCGCCAAGCAAAGCTGAATAGCTGCAAGGCTTTCTCATCCAACTCCTGCCAAGTTTCTTCCTTCATTTCTTGAGGCTTTTTCTCCCTCCCGAGTAGCGCTTTCTTCAACCAGCTCTGGGTAAGAATAACGTTCATCCTAATTGTCATCTGCTGAAATTGATGACGCCATCAAACTTATGAATATCGAACTTGATCGTAAGCATCTTCAAGTTACCTCGCTCTGACATCAATTGTTGTGAAACAATCTGTATGCTCTGGTATCAATTATTGTGATTTCAGGGGAGGACGCTCCCACGACTGGGATCGACTAAGGCGACGCAGCGGATACGAACCACAGGATCTACTAAGGCAATGTGAAAAAGAGAAGATATTCCAAAGTAAATAGAAAGCCAACACACAATCTAACGTGATTCCACTGATCAAACAGATCGTGTGTGCATCCACAGGAGAAGGGAGGAGAAATTTAATTAAAACTTTGAGGAAGTACAATAAGAATTACTTCCACCTCATGTTGAGAAGACTACAAGCCCTTGATTGCCGTTAAGAACAGCGAACCCTTGTGGCTAAGCTTCTCTCACAAATCTCACCTAGATGAATTACACCCTTACGAATTACAAATTCATTGGATTCTCTTGGAATACATTGAAGACCACCTCTAAGGGATTATTTATGAACCATAAAACTCTCCTAATCCCAAACAAACTCCATCATTCAGAATAAAGAAAACTTGAATCTAACTCGGACTCACAACAGATCCAGAAAAGGAAACTACCAGATTCGACATTAAGTGACAACCTTTATGACGTATTCACGTCATAATCCTAACAGGGAGAGCCATGCTCCAAGCTTAACCAATAGCCTCACCATTTCCTAATTCAGAGTTAACCACAAGGCACTAAGTCCTAATTGGCCCTACCCAGCAATTTAATCCAAATTTGGAATTTTAAGATAATTTGATAGAATTTATTATAGAAAGCACTATATGACGGTTCTATAACTTGGTAGAAAGGACGGGGCAAAAGAAAGTGAAAAGGGCATGATGATAGCAAGGACAGAGAATCAAAACATAAAAGACATGACACCGACACACCGACACACCGACGCACACAACACATCTACGCGCACATAGACACACACAGAGGACATGAGCTCGGTTGTTCGCCACATTATGTAATTTTTGCCAATATGCTGTCCATTAGTTGTCAACTGCCTACCAAAAGTGGGTGATTGACTATCCGGGTAAGTAAAATAGTAATCGTTCATTTATATAAGAGCACAAAAAGGGAAACAACAAAAGATAGCCCAAATTTTTCAGAACCAAGCTGTTGCTCCTGAAGCATGAATAAAGTTGGCTAATACCATCCAAGTGTAAAAAACCATAAGGCAATAAATGACAAGTGAGATTCAGAATTCCGCTCCAAATAATCTCAAACATTTAATTAGAAGGCAAACTTTAACCTATGAGTTCAGATCAAGGATGAATTTAAACGAATATTCAGTTCAGTCTGAACATAATCGAGATTGTGTCCACTTTTGGTGCTACATATTATTGCATATAAAGATGACAATAAATAGGCATCCCAACATCTGTATTTGATTTATAGGTTATTAAAGGTCAAATCTAAATTCCAATTTGGGGTCTTAGCAGGTGGAGGTTATAAAGGACCCAAGTCAAGAATAATAAGTTTGAATGGTTATAACAATATATATATTTTATGAATTATATGTGGTATTTATGTCAGTTAATTATGTTAGAGGCTGATTAGGACCAAACAGCAAAAAAATAAAAATGTTTCTCTCAGTCAGAAACATTAAGCTTTAGGTTGGTAACAGTATCACAAAATGAATTGATCCTCAATTGCACATTTTGCTTGATATTAAGCCGCCAAGGATCCAAGCATAAATCTAGGTTTTTTGTGGAATAATTAAGCCACGCTCAAAATGTTAAGAGTAGCATCATCTTTCTTTAATTATTTTAACTTGACAAAGACAGTGGGTCTGACCTCTTCATCTGATCCATCTTATGATATATTGTTGGTTACAATACAATATTTTCTTTCTTTTTTTTCCCCTTAAAACATGCAACAATTTTATTTATAAATATGTAACCAATTAAATAATTGTCCTAAAAAATGCAAGTAATAAAAAGAATTGAAAGGAAAGAAATTGCTGGCTTGGAGTGACAGTCGTGCAGAAGCACTGCCCTGAAAATAGATGGCCGATCCCTCGTCCGGACCTTAAAATGACCTCCTCTCCTAGCGGTAAAAATTCCCCCGGTAGATCACCAGCACCTAACCCCAGACGAAGAGCTCGGCCTCTGCTCAGATGGAAATGCGTTACCTGTATGCAATAGAATTCTTCGGAGAAATCACCAAAACCGAACAAAATTTTTTTATAAGAAAGAAATTTAGAGGGAGACAGAGATTGTAGGTTTTTTGCAGTGAACAGACTGAACTGCGAGAAGCTATTTATAGATTCTCGGAGTTCATCTGTTGTAACAGTCCTGCTGCAAATCTACACACGATCGTGTAGTTCGCGAGCAGATCCAGAGAGTGGGTCAAAGCCGAACAAAAAATCCCAAAAAAATCAAAACAGAATTTTAAATAAAATTAAAAAAGAAAAACGGAAAAAAGTTTTAGGTTCAAGAGCCCCTGAATCGAACTGCATTCGTGTCCGCAAGTCATGGTCGCGCGCCACCCGCACCAGGCCCGGCTCGGTTCGGCGAGTGTGCGCGCGTGTGGGGATGTGGCCCATGGCCCAACACTCATAACACTAGGCATGAGAGGAGTTGGTATATATACTACCAAACCTCCCATCTCCCATCCAATGTGGGACTAAAACGAAAGTCAAATAAGAGGGAAACTCAAGTTTTTCCCTCCAACTCAAAACACATCCAACAGTCCCCCCAAAACTTGAGTTTCAGAGAGGGTAAAACAAATCAATAATAAATAACCATCAAATCATCAGATCATAAAACACGAATAAAATCGGGCAACATCATACTGTGGATTCGGGGTCGATAGCTTGCGGCCTTGAATCTACCCTTAGTGAATTTCATCGCCACCTGAGAGACATAATGGACTACGCCTTGAATTAGGCCTCTTTAACCAGATATTGATGAAAAACACACATTAAGTTTCCATCTACTGAGCGAGCGGACTGAACGTTAAAGGTCATACTCACAATAACCGACTCATGAGAGTTTCTAGGGTCAACCCTGCCCCCCCAACCGCGGCCATCACGGTTCCTCTCACGTAGGTAAGTCCTCCAAGGGTACTACAGCTGGATAGTATACCCTCCATACTACATGTGTTGGACTTATTAAGAGTTAAACTCATCCTTACCTAACTGTATTATAAGAGCATCGTCATCATAGAGAAAGGGTAGTAGCTACACTGCTACATATATGATATAATAATATCTGGGACGATGCTCCACACGAGTATTATCAGTACAACTTGTTTCTACCGCATTGAACCTCTTTCATGGAATCAACTCCCAATCAAGTAGGTTGGGTTCCCGCTGTCGGTGAACTCTACTATAGGCTTAACCACATCTCCCTCGATGATTCTAGGACCACACTCCTAGAAAGACCCTAGTCAATGGGTCAGCAATATTCTTCTCGGACTTTACAAAGTCCAGAAGCACAACTTTGCCCAATAGGCGCTGAACAGACTTAAGTCTGATTTGAATATGTCTGTTCTTCTTATTGGCATTATCTTGCTTTAGAATCTCAATGGTGGATCTTGAATCAGTATGAACTGAGATTGAAAGTATGGGTCTAGGCACGATAGAGAATTCAGATAAAAGATCATTTAACCATTCAGCTTCAGAGCAAGTTGTGTCCAGAGCAATAAGCTCGGACTCCATGGTGCTCCTGGCAATCACTGTTTGTTTGCAGGATTTCCAGGACACAGCAGCACCACCGAACATGAATACATATCCGATGGTAAACTTAACACTATTGGAATCAGTGACCCAGTTGGCATCACTATAACCTTCCATAACATCAGGATATCCAGTGCAAGTCAGACAATAGCCAATTGTGCCTCTAAGATATCTGAAAACTCTCTCTAGTACAGTCCAGTGTTCTCTACTAGGGTTACTAGTATATCTACTCAATTTACCTACTGCATAAGAGATATTAGGTCTAGTCCTGTTGGAAATGTAGAGTAGTAAACCTGTTAATTGAGAGTATTTCAGTTGAGACACAGGCTCACCCATATTCTTCTTCAAAGAATTTGAAGAATCATAGGGTGTAGAAATAGGTTTAGAGTCATAGAAATCAAACTTATAAAGCATTTTTTCAATGCTATGAGCTAAACTCAAAGAAATTCCATTAGAGGTTTTGGATATTTTCATTCCCAATATCATATCAGCAGGACCTAGATCCTTCATATCAAAGTTTTGGAAAGATAATCCTTTACCTTTTGGATTGCATCAAGAGAAGTTCCAAGGATAAGAATATCATCTACATATAGACAAAGAATAATATACTCATTGCCAAAGTTCTTAGAATACGTGCACTTGTCATGTTCATGGACAATGAATCCAAATTGTGCAATAACTTTGTTAAACTTTTGATGCCATTGTTTGGGTGCTTGTTTAAATTCATACAATGATTTCACAAGTTTGCACACTTTGTTTTCTGGTCCCTTGACAATGAATCCTTCTGGTTGGTCCATATAGAGCTCTTCTTCAAGATTGCCATTCAAGAAAGCAGTCTTGACATCCATTGGTGAATGAACATATTATGAATTGATGCAAGCGCTAGAAGGATTCTGATAGAGGAGATTCTGGCAACAGGAGAATACGTATCAAAGAAGTCAATACCCTTTTGTTGGGTGAAACCCTTGGCAACTAATCTGGCTTTGTATTTGTCGACAGTGCCATCAGGTCGGAGTTTCTTCTTGAAGATCTATTTACAACCTACAGGTTTGCATCCTGGAGGAAGGTCAGTGAGAATCCAAGTGTTATTCTCCATTATGGACTTAATCTCACTGTCAATGGCTTCTTTCTAGAAAGGAGATTCAGAAGAGTCCATTGCTTCCTTGAAAAATGTAGGATACCTTCCACAAGATAGGTGAAGAAGTCTTCACCGGAGGATGTAAGAGTTCTAGTTCTTTTGCTCCTTCTAAGTTCAGAATCAGTTATAGGAGCGGAACTAGAAGAAGGGATATCAGAGATAGGAGTGCAAGAAGGATCACTAGGGATTCTAGACTTGAAAGGAAAGATGTTTTCAAAGTAAACAGCATCACTTGCTTTAATAATGGTGTTGTTGGATATTTCATTGATCTCAGAGTTAACCACTAGAAATCGGTTAACGTTGCTATCTAGTGCATATCCGATGAAGATAGTATCAACAGTCTTGGGACCGATTTTCTTTTCTTCAGTTCTGGTATTGAAACCATAGCCAGGCAACCCCAAACTTTGAAGAACTGAATGTTAGGAGTTCTCCCTTTCCAACGTTCATATGAAGTAACGTCCGAGTCTCTTTGGGGAACCCTATTGAGTATAAAACAGGCAGAAAGGAGAGCTTCACCCAAAGGTTTTCAGGTGCAGCTGAGCTGAGTAACATGCAGTTCACCATGTCCATTAGTGTTCTGTTCTTTCTTTCAGCTACACCGTTGGATTGAGGTGTGTAGGGAGCAGTTACCGCATGAATAATGTCATTTTCTTGGCAGAATTCTGTCAAATCATTTCAGGTATACTCCCCCACGATCAGATCTTAGAATTTTGATCTTCTTTTCAAGTTGGTTCTCAGCTTCAGCTTTATACACCTTAAACCAATCGAGAGCTTCATCCTTGGATTTAAGAAGATAGGTATAACAGAATTTGGAGTAGTCATCAATGAATGTCACAAAATATCTTCTACCGCCTCGGGTGAGAACTCTGTTCGAGTCACACACATCACTGTGAATAAGTTCGAGGGGCTCAGAATTTCTTGTGATAGAGTGAAAAGGTGTTCGGACATGTTTGCCTTGAACACATATTTCACATTTAGAAGTTATGTCAAAGGAAGATTTAGGAATGAGATTCAAGTTAATCATTTTTTTGATAGAATTAAAGTTGACATGTCCCAGTCTTCCATGCCATATATCACAAGACTCAATGTTCAAAGCAACAGGAATAGAAATTTTATTATCAGAAGAATTTATTACATTGAGACGAAAAAGGCCGTCACAAACAAAGCATTTTCCAAAGAAGATATTTGACTTGGAGATTACAAACTTATTAGATTCCTTGACAATCCTATAGCCAGCTCTAAGAAGTGAAGGCTCGCTGATCAGATTTCTCCGAAGGGTGGGTACATGCAGGACGCCTTGAAGAGTCAGAATTTTCCCTGAGATTATTCTGAGATCAATACGTCTAGTTCCCTTTATCTCTCGAGTGGAGTCATCTGTCAGGCTCACGCTTCCTCCACGTTGTTCCTGATAGGATTTAAACCAGGAACGATCAGTACAGATATGAATATTGGCTCCTGAGTCTAACCACCAGTCCGAGGAGAAGGTGATAGAGTTGACAATAGGAAGAGAAGAATCTAACCTAAAAGAGTTAGAGTTCAGTTCTACCATGTTGACCTTGTGTCCGCCATTTCCTCCATTTCCTCTTGGCTGAGCTTTGACAGGTTCTTTCTTCCGGTTGAAACATTGAGGCACCATGTGATTCGTTCTTCCACAGATGTAGCAGAATCTTCCATCAGTCTTCTGGCCAAAGGTTTTGGGTTTGAAGAAGGAAGATTGAGAAGGTTTGAAAGAAAAGGAATTTGCATGGGGAGAAGAATGAAAATGATTGGGTTTTTTAAACTTCTTGCCCTTGGGATTCATAAATTTCCACTTAGGCTTATCCTACACCAAGTTCACTTTAGCTTTTATTTCTGACTTGGTTTTGGAGTTTTGTCTATACTGATCTTCTATGCGAATCGCTTTTAGGGCTTGAATGAGGGTTAAGTCACCTTGCTTGTGACGAAGATCTCCAGCAAAGGTTGACCAGGAAGGAGGGAGTTTATCAATGAGACATGACACCTTGTAATCATTGGAGAATTGATTTCCTTTTGATTAAGGTGTCGGATATAATCTTGAAATTCATGAAGTTAATCATTGATTGATTTACTATCAGTCATCATGAATTTGTTGAAGGAGGAGGAGGTGAATCTTTCGATTCCAGCGTCATCGAGGCCATATTCATCCTCGAGTGTTGTCCACAGTTCTTTAGCACTCTTATACTCATAATAAATGTCATATATAGATTATTAGAGAGTGCACTAAGAATTCTATGGAGACAGTGATAGTCAGTTTCTTCCGGTCTCAAATAGATATAGGAGGAAGGAGCTATAGGAGGAGTTTCAACAAGAGAAGATCCAATAGATGATGGTTTAGGAGAAGGTGCAGGAATGGTGTCATCTATAGCTGAAATAAGACCTAAAGCGGTTAACCAGTACTTCATCTGGTTTGCCCATCTCTTAAAGAATGTGCCGGAGAATTTCTCCGGTTTGACACCCTTGGAATGATCAGGATTAGTCATAGTGACGGGATGGTGCAACCTGAATTCTGTATTTCAAAATTTATTTGATAATATCAGAATTTAGTTTATATTGGTAGCTTTTAGATTAGGGTTTGCAGAATAAAATAGTGTATAATCCTTCTTTAATTATGTGCCAAATAATTCAAGTAGGATATAACCAGATATAGACTTGTCCTTTTAATTTTCCTAATTCGAAATTATAACAATAATAATTTCTAAAGGTTATTTCAATTTTTTTAACTAATTTACTTCTAAGTTTCTAATCAATAAGTCCAATTAAAATTCAAGAAATAAACTAGCAGGAATTAATTAACAATTGACTATAAAATTTAAAGCAATTAAACTATGCAATTATAAACTAGAAGGGATTAGATAATTGCAAGGATTTAACATTTCTATTTTAGTTAACTAATATAGAAGAAATAAATAATTAATTATGTAAAATCTTGTAAGATGAGTTTATAAATAAGACAAGATTTAAATAATTTAAATTATCTTATAAAAGATTTTCTTTTCGTAACACACTAAATAAGATGTTATAAAAGAAAATAATGAATAAAAGTTTTGTAATGAAAGGATTTGGCCTTGTAATAATTAATACAAATAGATTTGTAATGAATAAAGTTATTAAGATTTTATTTAGATCTTGTAACAACGTTTTACAATGAAAACAATTAGATTATGAAAAGATTTTTTTTTTTAGATCTGAAAGATTTGTCCTTCTCAGAATTTGAACAAAAAAAAATTCTATGCAAGAACTTTTAAGAGATAAATACTAAATTAGATTTGAAAGATTCTTGTAACAGATAAAATAAGATCTAAATGATTTAGAAAGATTTTACAAACTATTTTGTAATGAAATAGTTTAATGAAATCCTTTAACTAATTAGGTAAGAACTTGTAAAAGATAAACTATAAGAATGCAACAAAAACAATTTTCCTTTTTAAGTGTTTTTTTTAAACTAATTATCTTTACTTGCAGGGACAATTTTCTACTTGCATGAAAATTATCAAATATAAACCTATCTTCTAGATTATTGGTTACAATACAATATTTTCTTTCTTTTTTTCCTTAAAACATGCAACAATTTTATTTATAACTATGTAACCAATTTAAATAATTGTCCTAAAAAATGCAAGTAATAAAAAGAATTGAAAGGAAAGAAATTGTTGACCTGGGGTGACAGTCGTGCAAAAGCACTGCCCTAGAAGATAGATGGTCGGTCCCTCGTCCGGACCTTAGAATGACCTCCTCTCCTAACTGTAAAAGTTCTCCCAGTAGATCACCAGCACCCAGCCCCTGACGAAGAGCTAGGCCTCTGCTCAGATGAAAATGTGTTGCCTGTAAGCAATAAATTCTTCGGAGAAATCACCAAAACCGAAAGAAAATTTTTTGTAAGAAAGAAATTTAGAGGAGGGAGACAGAGATTGTAGGTTTTTTGCAGTGAACAGACTGAACTGCGAGAAACTATTTATAGATTCTCGGAGTTCCTCTGTTGTAACAGTCCCGCTGCAAATCTACACACGATCGTGCAGTTCGCGAGCAGATTCGGAGAGTGGGTCAAAGTCGAACAGAAAATCCCGAAAAAATCAAAACAGAATTTTAAATAAAATTAAAAAAGAAAAATGGAGAAAAAAGTTTTAGGTTCAAAAGCCCCTGAATCGAACTGCATTCGTGTACGCAGGTCGTGGGCGCGCGTCACCTGCACCCAACCCGGCCTGGCCCGGTTCGGCGTGTGTGCGCGCGTGTGGGGATGTGGCCCATGGCCCAACACTCAAAACAATAGGCATGGGAGGAGATGGTATATATACTATCAAACCTCCTATCTCATATCCAATGTGGACTAAAACGAAAGTCAAATAAGAGGGAAACTCAAGTTTTTCCCTCCAACTCAAAACACATCCAACATATATCGATTTAGTGAAACAACCCTCTCTTGCCTATAATTTTTCTGCTTGGAAATAGCACCACTTTCGAGCATTAACATTTGATTGTCATAAGGCAAAGTTTGGCCAACCACTGTGGAGCTTCTCAATTTAGCTTACTACTTCATAGCTTAACCCCTTCTAATAGAAGCAGGCTAGGAGAATGATGATTATGGGTATTACTTCATATGTAAACATTTATTCTCCATGATTCCTATATCAACCTTTCAAATTGGTGCCAAAATCTTTAATCAATAAATGGACATAGCAGGGAATTAATGTAGCACCAATTGGCAGGCGGGAAAGAATACCTTGTCGGTCAACCAGTATTAAGCATGCAACCACAGAGAAACTTCCCAAGCTTCTCCTTGTTTAGTAATGATTTTGCAAGGGAAAAATATAATTGGTCAGGATCACTCCAATTACAGATATCTTGCCTAATTCTTGCTCTCATTCATCTAAAATTCCTAGAAGACTTCCATCACTTGCCCACCAAGTTTACCTCTAATTGAATTAGGATTTCTAAATACCACCCCACCCCTGCCTTACTTTTGGAAATAATCTCCAATTATTATCAAAAATTAAACAAAATAAACTGACCATTCAGAATAAAACCCTATTGAATTGAATTTGATTTCCACATGACTTGATCTAACCCAAGTCAGAATGTCACGATCAAACCAGTGTTGTTAGAGGCGATCGAGGCGATGCGCCTCAGGCGCGAGACGAAGCGAGGCGCAACAATGCGCCCCGCATCACAGGCGAGGCGCGCGCCCGAGTGCGCCTCGCACAGCGCGAGGCGATCGCCTCTATGCGCTTATTGTTTGTGGGGCGGGTCGGGTTACAACCCGTTAATTTAGCGAGTAAATTCGGCCCGCTTAAGTTAGATAAAAAGTAAAATAAAAAAACTAATCTTTTTACTGCAGGCGAACCCGATCTAGAACAAAGGGGCTCCTGCATTCGTCGTCGTCGCCTTCATCACTATCGCCTTCGTCCCCGTCGCCAGGTAAGCACTCTCTCTCCACTCCACTCTCTCTCTCCCTCTCTTTCAACCCTCTCTTGATCTCTCTCCATCTCTCCTCTCTCAGAGACAGAGATCTCTCATTTCTGAGAGAGAAGAGAGACAGAGAGAGATTAAGAGAGAGAGAGAGGGGGAAGGGGGGCGGAGAGCTGGAGAGGAGAAAGAGATCAGGAGAGAGGAAAAATGAGAGAGAAACAAAGAGAGATAGATCTGTCTCTGATGCATTTTTAGTGGTTTTTTAGTGTAAATTTTTTAATAGATTTTTAGTGTGCATTTTTCAATACATTTTTAGTGTGCATTTTTCAATACATTTTTAGTGTGCATTTTTATTATCTTGGAATACAAAAAAAGAATACATCCATAATCATGCGCCTCACTGAAATATGTGCCTCACTGAATAAATCCATAATACATCAATATAAAGAAAAGAATACACCATACAAAGAAAATCCATAATACATCCATATATAGAAAAGAATACATTCATAATACATCCATACAAAAAGAAAAAATATGCGCCTCATTGAAGTGAGGCGATCGCCTCTCCTTGCGCCTTGCGCTTCGTGTGAGCTTGATCCTTTGCGCCTCGCGCCTCGATAACACTGGATCAAACCTAGAGTGCAATTGCAGAACTGTTTGCCAAAGGGATAAGCAAAATAATAGGTGCAATAATTGCACTTATTCTTATCAAACAACCAAAGAATAACTTTGTTTTTGCCAAACACGAGATTGATCCCAAAGTGGAACATTAATTTGTCTATTAGCAATTAATGCCTTTGTTCTTTTTCCCTTTTTGAATTTTGTAGATAAACATATTATTTCAAAAAAGGCACAATAACTTTTTACAGATCAAAGAATAAAGTAATCCTTGGATAACTTTGTTACTTTGCCAAACAGCATCAGCGACACACATGCAGCCAAAGCAGGATGGGCGAACCCATGTTTGCCATGACAACCGCTGTGTAACTTTCTCTTTCGCTTGGAAAAGCAGGATGAAAAGGTAAAGGAAAATGGATAAAAGGTCTCAAGAAACATTTAGGATGGATGGATGATATGACTTGCACATGGGGATGTTTTAGAAATTACGTCTATAAAGTCGATCTTAAATTACTCCAGCAGCTTTTCATTTGTGATTTTGTCGAATAAACCAGTTAGCATCAGTTAACCATAATTTGAATTTCAACTTCTTAAACATTTTCTTTCTACATGGGAAATGATTCTAAGAAGAGGCTTTCTCTTCATCCAAATCTTATTCCACTAGCATCAAATCAAAAATGAAAAGCAAAATGATAGCTCTAGTTTTTCCAAAATAAGACAAATGAAGATTGACAACCTTTCTACCTATAAATGCTCATCAGGCTTTAAGAAGTAACCAGATATAGTACAACTAGTAATAACTGACAGCAACAATCTTCCAGTACTGAAAAACAGTAAGGTCAGAACTGTTTACAAGACACAATTGATGTTGATATTTTATTGCTCTATGATGTTATACTAGGATATCTACCATTGAAATATCACCCATACTATTATAAGATTAAAGAGGGTTGCAGTTTGAATTTTGGTCTGTACACTTGCCTAACATACACTCATATAAATGGAAGCAAGTATTGCTCAATGTTATAGTTTTATATAATTCTTCTATTATTTTTAAATAAATTAGTTGCATTCCTGCCTTAGAAACAACTCACAATGAAACTACAAAAACTCTCATTAATTATAATTGTTAAGTGGGTCCATGCTCATAATGCGCACAGTTATATGACTTTCCATTAAGTATCGTCTACTCTTCAAAAACTTACCTCTTATTATTATGCAGTAGACAAAGGTTGCTTACCCTTGCAGAGTGCCCCATCCGTGGTGTGCTCCAAACATTTTCTACAACAAATTACATTTCACAAATCTATCCTAACGTTAACTAGAATGCACTCCAAATTTTTAAAAACATAATTTCATAAATATGCCCATCTTAGTTCACCTTTCGCAAATATGTCCACATGTAAAACTAACTTTCCACAAACTACAGAATTTGAAGCCTCCACAATTTGTCTTGCTGCTCCACTCCCAAAAGACTTGTATAAACTCTTATCTGTTTGCACATGCATAGCATGTGCAAAGAATGGAAATTTTGCCTACGCAAATACTGAATGCGAGCAAGATTTTGGTATAAAGGACACGGTTAAAATCTCTGTGTTCGTGATAAATTCTTCCTTGGTATTTCATGTGTATCATCATATCACCCAATCAACAGCACACTCTTCCCAAGACAGTTGTAGATTAACCAATGTTGGATTTTGGTCATTTGAACATGTTCTCATATTGACCCCAGTTGCCATGAAAAATAGAATATTAAAAAATAATCAATAACCCAACTTTATGATAAAAGGAAATCATATGCTTTCAGTATAACTCGAGTCAAGAAAAGGAGGAAAAAAACTACTTTGGAAGGGATTTACAAATTTACACCATAATATTGTCTTCTTTTAAGTCATTTCACTCCCTAGAAAGCTAGCATATTACTGAGGATGATATCAAATCGTAAGTCAGAATTTGACCATCACATTATTTAATTATTTATAAATCGCCAACTGCAACATCATTAAACTTGTGACATGTGACCAGTGTGTCCCTCCACTATTTGGAGGAACAGCATAAATAGTCGAACTCTCTATAGTATCAATGATATTGAAACATAATCCACAATGGATAAAATCTCCATTACTTTCTTTCCTTATTATGATCTATCTTTTAGAATAAATTTTCTTTTTAATGTTTGACTGTTCTGATCAAGAAGAAGTGGCCATTGCATGAAGTGGAACCCAATGCCTCACTAAGGTAATGATCTTATTTCTCAATGGCCCTAATTAGCCCAATTGCATCCTGATGTGGTAAAAAACTTGAATTGATTGCAAGGAGACAAACAGAAACTTTAATAGGTTATTAGCATGGTCCCTTCTCCAAATTCTTTAATTGAAAATGAAGGATGGAAAAAAAAGATGTCACCAGGTAACCTTATAATGAGTTTCTGGTAATAAAACTGCTTCAACATACACGGAACTCTGCTTGTCCATGGAAAGTGAACTAAAATAGATGTACAGGAGCTTTCTGTGAGATCCAAAATAAAAGAACAGCCGGGGGAATGATTTTAAAAAACACACAGAGACCCAGAAAATTTCAGGAGATTTTGAATCTGATGACATTCAGGTGAAAAGGAAAAATATAAAGAATACAATATCTCACTGACACAAAAGGAAAGGTCAGGGTTAAGTATCAGGAGTCATTAAACTATATATGCAGCAGAAAATGCATAGGACCAATGGTTAATAATAGGCCTACCAATGGATGGAAGTAGGTAACAGCATAGTTTAAATTGGGCCAAAGGATCAACCGAGGATTCCTTGTTATCAAAATCTTCTCTACAATAGTGGAACCCAGAAGGAGATTATCAGAACTGTCAACAAATCATATTAGTTGTATATGGAAAAAGCTGCAAAATGACAAAAACAGAATCATACAACATAAGATGGAGGAAACAACACCATTGTTTTCTACTCAAAAGTAAAAAAGGTTTCAAATATTAGGAGCATAAAAAACCAGAAAGCTATATGAGAAATTGATTATGACCCAATTTTGGATGATATAACTACTTGAAAATTGGACATTGCTCGCTTTGATATATGAATCTTCAGTCGGTATTTCCAAAAGAACCTTCAACAACCATCTTTCTATTAACGCACTTATCCCCTCATCAGAAGTTGCTGGGTATCATCCAATTATTATGTATGGTGAAATTAGAAACTTGTTCAAGAAAAAGATATAAAGTGCAAATGAAAGAAGTGATAAAAAAAAAATCCCGGCAAAGCACTATTGTTATGAAATTGCAAAAGTAATGAAGAGGAAATGCAATAAGAGGATTGAAGGCTGGATTGAACCTGAAATTAAATATTTTTGATGCATGAAGAAGACCATTGGTTCATAAGTTTACGGATTTTCATTGCTGCTCAAAAAGGCAGCAGAATGATGCAGTCATGCAGAATGCATTTCAGAAAGAATGATGTGCTTACTTTTTATTTACCGGCTTTTACCTCAAGTATTCTCATTACATTTGAGCTTACTCCATACACTACCTAAATTAAACTCTCTTACAAAAGAAAGATTTTAATGGATTTAGAACAAGTCATATGGACTCGGGCAAAATAAGCATGGTCAAGAGTTGAGAGGAAAAAGGAAAAAGTAAGTATCAAAAGCAAACTGTGATGACATAAAAAAATTCAATATGATTATGACAAGTTTAAGCGCTGCTGGTACACACGAATACCACCTTTCGGATCAGCGGGTTAGCCCGGTGGTAACATCCCTCCCTCTGAAGGGGGAGGTTGCAGGTTCAACCCCCCACTTATCAAACATGGGATTTAATTTGAGTAATTAACGATGGGAGAGTATATGTAGCCTGGAGGATGGCCCATTCTCTTTCTTTTGTGTGTGTGTGTGTGTGTGTGTGGGTGGGTGGGGGGGGGGGGGGGGGGGGGGAGTGTTCCTAATAGGTCTCCTTAGATTGTGCGTGTGAGAGGGGGGGTTCCTAGTAGGTCTCCTTAGATTGTAATCTAAGGAGACGGCTTAAAACTCTAACATCTCAATTTTTTTTTCACGATCCGACCGCACATTATCATATTCATGTTATAAGATGTACGCATATAAAAAATCACGTGATTTGAAGTTTGTTTACTCTATTTTATTTGGGTTCAAACATTAACGGTTTTAAATAGTAATGGAACAATTAGATCAATGATTAAATGAACTTCAAATCACGTGATTTTTTATATACGTACATCTTATAACATGAATATGATAATGAGCGGTCGGATCGTGGAAAAAAAAATCGGGATGTTGGAGTTTTAAGCCGTCTTCTTAGATTACAATCTGAGGAGACCTACTAGGAGCACTTGACCCTATATATATATATATATATATATAATATATATATTATATATATATATATATATATATATATATATATATATATATATATATATATATATATATAAGACCTTTCTTAGTCATAAAGCATGACTGGTACTTCTAAGAATCTAGGCAATATATCTAATAGCTGCTGCTACTGGTACCAAAGAAATGATAAAGAAGATATTCATGCTATATAGTCAGACCCGATTAAAATAAGGATTGATTTCTCATATCTCTTTATTCATGGTTACAGTGCCATAGAAGCTGTCACTTTGTTTGTTAGACTCTTGCAAAAGACAGCTTATTATATGTGCGCCGATCAAGATTTCAAGCTCATGTGAAACTTACTATTAAATTAAATTAGGGGTATCTTAGGGACACACCATGACCATTGTTTCAAACATTGAACCAACACATCAATCTGAACATGCTGAAAAGAGGCATGCAGACGAAAGAGACTGCTCATATACCAAGTCTACTTCAGCGTCTCAAACAAATCACAGTTCAAACAGACACATTTTAAATAAACAACCTAAGTTAAATCAACATCAAACATAAACTTAAGTGGACAAAGATTGATAAAGTATAGTGATGAAAAAAGCTTTCTATTGATGAGCATTACCAAATAACTGTTCTTCCAAGCTACCCTGAGGCATATACTCGTAAACCAAGAGCCTCTCGTCTCCCTCCGCGCAATATCCATACAAGGTAACGAGATGGGGATGGCGCAACATGCTCAACATGAGAACCTCCACCAAGAACTCTGCACTCCCTTGAACCCCTTCTCTATTCAGCTGCTTAATTGCCACCAGCTGAAGAAAATAGAGAGATCAAAAGGGGGGGAAATAAAATTTTGACAATCAATTGCAAAAGATTTAAAACCAGTAGAAAGGTAAGAAGGGGCTCACCGTTCCCGATTCCAATTTCCCTTTATAAACCTTTCCAAACCCCCTTCTCCGATAAGATTCGTCTCCTTAAAGTTCCTCGTAGCAATCGCGAGCTCATGGAAGTAAAAGCTCTGAGCACAGTTGTTTGTATGTCCGTGAACATGAGGTTTCTTCCTCTTCTCTGCTCCTATTAAAACAAAGAAGATCAGAAAAATTCAATTTTTTTAAGACTTAGGCAAATGAGTAGAAATGTGGCAGTACCTAAAGACGAATTGACAGCAAAGTGAGGATCCGAGCCGGCAACATTACTGTCCTCAATCCTACTGCTCGCGATCTCCTTCCGGCGACGGTAGAAACAAGGAAAGCAACCCATTTGCTCGACAAAAAGAACACTCCAACCCAACCCAAACCTATTAACTTAAACTTTTTCTTCCTAAAAATGGAAAATCACCAGCGCCAAAAAACCCTAATTCTAGCTACCTACATTCTCCATTCTCCCAAGTAGCGACAAAGCAGAGAGGAATGCGAACCCAGCTCCTCACTCACTCCTTCCCCCTCTCTCTCACTCCTCTCAGATCCAACCAAAAACCATAACCCCGGCGATCTGATCGAAGTGAGAAAGAGACAAAAACTGAACAGATCGCGAGATCAACCGCAAGAGTTCAAAAGAGGATGAGGCTGAGGAAGGGGGATAAAAAGGAGTGTGTGTGTGTGTGTGTGTGTGTGTGTGTGGGGGGGGGGGGGGGGGGGGGGAGCGAATTAAAGAGGAAAGGTTGAAGGGAGATTTTTTTCTTCTTTCCTAATTTGATTTGACGAAACCCTCGGCACTTTCCAATAATGGTATCCTGCTGCTATCTAAATTTGCTAACTCGGCGGCGGCGGCGGCACGAAAGCAGCAAGAGCCTCTCCCTCTCTCTCTCTCCCCCGTCGTCGTCGTCCCTCGCTGCTTCCTCCTCCTCTCTTCTTGACTCCGTACATCCCCTCTCTCTCCCTCTCGCTTTCTCTCTCTTCGGCGCAGTCGGGGGCTCTGTTTCTCTCTTTCTCTCTCTAGAAAGGGTAAAAAAAAAGCTCCCCCGCCCCGCGTTTCTCGCGCGCGTTAATGAAGCGATGTGATGGGTTGTGGGGGTTCTTTCCTCTTGGGGATGGGGCGGGGACCACCAGAGCGCGTGAATTCGGAAGGTATGGGGCCCGCAGGAGTGATGACGTGTCCCGGGCTGGGTCGGCCTGGGGGAGAAGAGTGATGACATGTCACTTTTGGTACGTAAGAAAAGTCATGAGGATCATGACGCGGGAGGGCATGTCACTGCCCCGGCACAGCTGTCACTCATTCATTTCCTACTGAAATTGTGGGGCGGAGAAATCGGGGGAGCTGAACTCAAAAACAAAAAAACGTTATTTGCATGCAAGAGCGTCTCCATTAGGTAGCTATATTTTAGGTATCTCATTTCCTAAAAAACAGAGATAAAAGTAATAGAGATTTGCCAATTTCAATGCATTTCTAAAAAAAAATAATTTAAGATTTTTTTTAAATATAAATTTTTTTTATATTTTAATTTTAACTTTTTGTCTTTTTCAATTCTTACTCCCTTCACATTTATGTCTTATTTTTTTTTATAAATATCTACTGTACTCTTCTTCTATTATTTGTGAAAATTTTTACATTTGTATCTGAATCTACTCCAAATAATTTATCATATTGCAAAAAAAATCTAAAATTAAAATTCAAACTTAAAAAATTAAAAGTTGACATTTGTTAATTCTCAAGTATTTCATCTCAGGGGCAAAATATTAGAAAAGCAAATAACAACATAATAAGCAAATTACAACTTAAGTAAAGTAGAATTGTAGCAAAAGAGGCTCGCTATGCGTTCGAAAAGCCTTGACTGAGCATTTATGAGAAAGACATGGCAATGCTCCATCCGGTTTAGATGGTTATTGACGCCATGCTCAATTATGTAATATCAAGATCTTTCAATTAAAGTTCACTTATTAGTGTTTATATCCTTCATTTAATGTAATTTTCATTGACAAATATTGTGATCTTTGAATTAATGTTCACTACTGAAAATTTAAATAGGGTAATGGAAAAAAATTGATATTAAAATTTTAAAAATTATGATAAAGTAAATTTATCTTATTTTAAGAAAATCTTTATTTATAATCAAACTTTATTGTTTGAGACATAAATGTCAACATCAAAAACATGTGCATAAGTTGAAGGGTAAATGAACATAACAAAATCTTTGAGATATGAATGTAAAAATAAAGAAAGGTGAACAAGAGAAGGGGTTCTTCGGTATTTAAAAAATAAAATAGTGTTTTAGAGATGCCTTCATAACATCTCTAAATATAAAAGTAAGAGAATGGGTCTCTAAATATAGAGGCCAAGATATAGGATTTGAAGACCGGTTGGAGATGATTTTATCTCTACTTTAAAAATTTGAAGACCAGTTAGAGATGCTCTAATAACTTGAGATTCATGTGGTAAAAATATTTGTAATAGATTAAATGGGGAATTTTTTATAACTTTTTATGTGAATTGTTTAGCATCTAGCAATATTTACTCCAATATTTAATTCGTGATGATGTTTGGATTATTTTCCGGTAAATTGTAGAACACTCGACATATATTGTTGTTTTGCGTAAATCTCCATATTCTATTTTTAAAAAAAATTCCTAGTCCATTTTTAGGAAAAGGCTAAGATAGTTGTGGTGGAGATTTTTCGTCACGTGCGATCGGACGGTCCATCCACACCACAAGCGAGATTAGATAGTAAGGAGTATGTGCGTGCGATAAGATAATGCACCATACAAAAAGAGAGATACAAGATTTTTACGTGAAAACTCTTAATCGGAAAAAATCACGGGGGGGAAGGAGGAGAATTTATTATAATTCACAGGTTACAAGAATTATAGGAATTGTTTGTCAATCTTAATACTGGGCTTAGCTGGAAGAATAAAGGATCCAAAAGAGCTCTCTCTCTCTCTCTCTCCCTCTCTCTCTCTCATTAGAGGAGGAGGAATATTTTATTCTTCTGACCCGCATGCTAAAATTACACTTAGAGGGGGATGAAGGTGTAAGGCTAATCAAATGCAAATTTTAAACAATTTAAAATGTATGATGCAAACCGATCACTCAAAAAGAATTGAAACCGATTTTCGTGAAGGGTCTGAACTTCTCCTCGTGATTCCTCTAGATAAGAGTTAAGGTGCTCAATTACTAACTTGTTGAGATGAGTATTGATCGAAAAAAATGAATGAATGATAAACAAGTAAATAAAAAGAGGCAACAAAGCAATCGCAAACAAGAAAGATTTATTTCGAGGTTTGAGCCACTGTTTTACGTCCCAGCCTTCACCACCGTGAAGGATTTCATTATCCACTGTTGGATCTTCACAAAGAGATCTTACAATAAGAAATTACAACCACTTGGAGCACGCAACTCCCCAACTTAATCCTCAACCCCAGAAGCAGCACAAAGTCCATTGAGAATACAAGCTCTTGATGATCAAAGAGATCATAATACAACTCTCTTACAAATCCCTATAGAGTAAAAAGCAAATTTGAAGCTCAAGGATGTATGTGAGAGTGAAAAGCAGAATAGAAAGATTTTGAGAGCAGAAAAACTCAATTAAAACATTAAATTGAAAGCACAAAAGAAAACTTTGAAAACTTTTCTCTTGAAAGCAAAAAACTAGATTTTCGATAAAATTTGTTGTTGTGTAAACTCAATCCCAATGACTCTTTAAATAGGCTTTAGCAAAACACTTTTAAAATTGTTTTACCAGGTCTAAAAGGGAAGAATTTGACCCTCAGAATTCAAATCTCCACGTTTTAAAATATGTTAAAAATATAGATTTCAAATTCTAGTCGTTACTGCCATTCTGGCAGTCTATCGGTCGACCGGCCCTTTTAAAAATTCGATCGTTGGCGCTCGATCGGCCAAGCAGTCGACGGTTTTAACTGATATCAACAAGTTATATGATAAAGGCATTGCATATGAGCATGAATAAATAATAAATACCAATAAATACTCAATATAAATACTTCTCCTCCTTTTTGTCATGCATCAAAAAAGGTAAGCAAAACAACTAAATTTTTTTAAAACAAATATAGATTTCAACATAAAAAACTCATGAATCTATAATACAAACATTTAGTTCACCACAAAATGAAAGAAAATCTGTTGAAATCAAGTGGCTTAGTAAAAATATCTGCTAGTTGAAAATTAGTAGAAACATAATCAATTTCAATATCTCCTTTCTCTAGTGATTTCTAAGAAAGTGATATCAAATATCTATGTGCTTTGTCTTCCTATGTTGATTTGTAATTTTAGTCATATGAATAGTACTAGTATTATCACAAAATATTTTAATATGATCATAATGTAAATCATATTCAAGGAGAGTATGTTTCATCTAAAGGACTTGTGCACAACAAGCCTCGACCACAACATACTCCACCTCAGCGGTTGAGAGGGCTACAAAATTTTTTTCTTGGAAGACTATGAAACAAGATAATTTTTGTAACCCCCTGCTCCCCGGTGTACGTAGCACAGTATCCGTATGCGATCCTACGTACAAAATTGATTTGATCTCTGTGGTAGTCCGATTGAGTTGATTCAGTTTCAAAAATCATTTTCTAATATTTTAAAATTTTTCAGGATTTTTCTGGAATTTTTCTGGATTATTTGAAAATCTTCGTAGTCGGTGTCGACCGATACCGATAACCTGCCTTCCGATTTTTATTCCACAAACGGAGTAGAATTTTGAGAATCGGCTTTCACCGTATGTCTTAGAATCACACGAACTACGTTTGGTATTTTTGGGATTTTTCTGATTTATCGAAAATCCGGCCAAACCGGTGTCGCCGGTATCGGCGAGAAACTCCGGGATTTTTAATTTGCAGACCGGATCGAGTTACTGTAAACCGTCTTCATATTACGTCTCAAGATAATATTCCTATTTTCTATAATTTCGGGCACCGATCGGAGCTAGTCGAAATCGGCCAATTTAATAATAATAAAATATTATTTTTTATCTTCTTTCCTTTTCTTTCTTTCTCTCTTTCTTCCTTCTTCCAGAGAAATCACACCCCCGACTTCCCATCTCCCACCGCCTTAACCCAACCGCCATAGGCTCTTTCTCTCTCTCTTAAATCTCTTAACCCTCCCCTCTCTCTAATTCCTCACTCTCTCTAATTAAAATCCCCAAACTCTCTCTCTCTAACTTCTCTCTTTCCCTCTCTGTCCAACCCAAGCCGGCCCTCCCCTCCGTCACCGCGCCCCTGCCTGGCGTGCGGCCGGTGTCGCCGCCGCCGGCCGCCGGCCGCCGCCACCACGGTCACCGCCGCCGCCCCCATTTCTTCTTCCTTTCTTCTTCTTTTTCCTTTTTCTTTCTCTCTTCTTCTTCTGCTGCTCTTCCACCTTCTTTTCTCTCTTTCTCTCTCTCCCCCCTCTCTCACCCTCTCTCTCCCACTCCCTGAACGGTCGCCGGCGGCCGGGGCCGCCGCCGGCAGACCCGCCGGCGCCGCCGGCCAGCCAAGCTTGGCCGGCCGCCAGCGCAAGGACACAGCAGCAGCAAACTGCTGCTGCTGTGGCTCTCCTTTATTGGTTTGGGTAGAACCCAAACCCAATAACCCATTGGGTTATGGTTAAACCCAATAAACCCCAATCCAACCCCGTTAGCCCGTTACCCATTTAATTAAGTTATGGGTTTGGGTGATGGATCCAAACCCGACCCGTTTAACACCCGAACCTGCTCCAAAACCCATTACAGGTAATTTAACAGAAAACCCCCTTGTACAATTCAATATTGCATTTAAAATATTTTTATTTACATATTTAACTCTATTTGTTATGATTTAGTATTCGGGCGATATCGGGAGCATCCGGACTCCGATTCGGGCGATTCTGGATCCGTTTGCGATCGGGGGAAGAGAGCTACCATCCTATGACCATTTTGTGAGTGTTTTTCTTTTATAAATTATATTTTATCATGTTAATAATCTTGATTGATTGACTCATCTTACTCACTATAACAACTGAAACTACCGGTCATTAAAGGTACTTAATACAAGACTAGTATAAAGATTTGTTAAATATAATCAATATCATAAGATGGTGACCGACATACTAGATTAGGTATGATCACCGGTACCTGCCTACCTTAGACACATGACTAATATGTATCCGTATTTACTACCCGAACATCCTAAGCACACTGAATACTATATACCCAGTACAACCAGCTAGCGGTACCACATATACACGATATATTATCATTCACGGATACACTGACCCTGTTATTGCCTGCGTTAGCAGTACTGATAGACGGAGACACCGACGCTGTTATAGCATGTTATGGTCACTAGGACACGGATACTATCAAGTCACGGGATATGGTCTTATAGTAGACACTGTTCTTCCATGTATTATTACGAGGACATTACACGACTTATGGCTACACATATATGCACGGCCTACTGCATGTCATATGATTGTGATTATCGTTACATGGATTCCGATACACATGTCTGTCATGTTTACATAGCCCGTTATACGTGCATGTCATGTTGACCTATCACTGTTACACATGCATGTCATACATCCCTGTGACACATGCTTATATGGTTTCTCTATATTCTTGTCATATGGATCACCATGCTTATTACATGTATTATTGTTCCATGTTCCCGTATTCATGATATAGATCGGTTCCTGTACTGATATGGATTTCCCGATATGGACATGAGAGCTGTTGATATGCTATATGTGGACTTCCACATCTATTGTTCATGTTTCCCGTTATATTGTTCATGTTATTTGTTCCCCGATATATTGTTCCCGATTCTGTTATATTGTTCTATGCTATCAACAGAGCTCTGGTCCAGTTATCATGTTACCCGTATCATGTACTATTATTTGTTCTTGTTACATTGGATACCTGCATATCAGATCATAATGATAACTGGGGTATGTGGGAGACTTGACGGTTGATTAGATCTTATCGGGTGATGTACTGGATCCATATTGTTCTCCCACTGCAGGGGATGGTAGTGCTATCTACCAATTGCTCCATGAGCTATTGTTACTTGATTATTGTTCCCCTCTTAGCGGAGGGCTCTGGTCTTAGCAGCCAGGGGTTTGATAAAGGCCCGTGATCCCGGGTATGCACGGGATACACCTACCCGATAAGAACTCTTCGA